>JAJSOF020000003.1:43191844-43243029 GCA_025594305.2 Periplaneta americana | reverse complement strand
CTTGTTTTCCACATCTATACTGTGTTTCTTGGTGTATTTCAATGCAAATTGTTACACATCCAAATATTTGTGGAAATGCTCAACGGTATTACATTGTGTGCAACTACTATCGTATCACTTTTGATTTTCGTTTGTTTTAAGGTGAATCACGTCCATAAAATTATATCATTGTTGAGTGAAGTGGACGCAGTCCTGATACAGCAGAGGGAGAAACATTCTTTCTACACTCGTACGAAGTACCGAGCAACTCTATACTTTGTGCTTCAATTAGTGATATTTTTAACACCATTCGTGTTATTAATTTTCGGAATGAAACTAAGTCCTGTAAGGGTGATATACACAATTTTACACGGTATTCTGTTCAGTTCAAATGCAGTTATGATCACACTGTATGTGTCGTTGATACTTCTTGTCAAGCAGAGGTGTAAAGTTCTTAATTCCATTATATTATGTCTTAATTCAGTTTATCAAACACGGAAAATATTCTCTAAACTCAGACTTCATGACATGTGTGTAATAGACTTCGAGAAAGCTGACGACCGAATTTCAGCGCCATCACTAACGGCAAGAGGATTACATCAAATTCAAATCTGGAGACTAATACATGTTAAACTTCGTGACACTGTTGGAATAATCAACTCCGCTTTCGGACTCCCGTTTTTCGTCGCTTCCTGTTGGATATTTTGTTGTGTTATTTCTATGACGTATTTAACACTATGGTTTGTGAAACTGAACAGTGCTCAAAGTTCTTATCGATATCTCGCAGCATTTTCAATTATAGAAATATTAGCAGTTTTAGTGTTGCTATTCCAGGTGTGTTTGTGTTGCCACTTGACAGTGGAAGAATTCAGTAAATCTGCAGGTCAGTTGCGGGAATTGTTTATTGGTTCCGATCTACGGATTGATTTGAGCACACAAATACAAAGACTTCTCACGCATTTAAGTTATGGAACAGTAGAATTTACGGCTTGTGGTTTCTTCGTCATAAACTTACCTTTCCTATACACTACACTGGGAGTTATTTGTTCGTACTTCGTAGTGTTGGCGCAGACTATATAAAATGTAAAAAAAAAAAAAAATGGAATATTGTTGTATGATACTACATTTTCCTAACAATGTGTTTCTAGTGTTGTCCATTCGTGTGAATTTATGTTTTGCAGATTTTCAATGTTCAACGTGGTGTCACATATTTGAGTTCTTCACCGCGTTTCGTTTTCCAGATCTTGGTACAGCTTAGACATTAACAGATACAATATATTGAGAATGAGATGTACTTTTACTAATTGACAGTTTATTTTTCGTTCAGGGTTTAATTAACTTTCTTTAACCCTCTTGTTAATAAAGGACACTGTATAGAAAACGCAAAATCCAAAATGTATTTAGAAAACCAATTCCTGCTAAATTATGGATTTGAATTTCTTTCCATATTTTGACATAAATTTAGGAAGGATTATTCTACCCATGTAATGAGATACATTATTTAAAATTCCGTAAAATTTAATATATTGTTAAGTTTATTTACACACTCTTTAACATGTGTGGTCATATCACGTGTGTAGGATCTTTGGATATACCAGTAGGCCGTTAACTATTGTTGAGTTTCTGTTTCTATTGTCGTACGTTAGAGATGGCTTATATTCATGTAACTGATTTAAATATTTTGTTTTATATAATGTTTATGGTATTGGTGATTAAGGTGGTAATGAATCAAGGTACGTAAATTTCCAATGCTGTGGGGAGAAACCATATAAAAAAACCCAGTCAGATTTGCTGACCACGAGGTTTGAACTCGGGACCTTTCCGAATGCGAGTCTCAAACGTAATCGCTTGAGCCATCTAGCTCGCTATATTTTACTTTTTTCTCTCATAAATACATTCATATCTACATTTTAGCTCTTAATATTCTGAAGTTACATGTAGGCCTACTCATTGTAACAAGATTTATCACTCGACTGTTCCTCACCGCTTTGTTAAATATTTGACAGATTTAGACGGCCATGAAATTGTAAACATAAATAAAACAGGCTGTGATGCTATAGATACTTCTTAAAGGTTCTGAGTTTAGACGGCCATGACATTGTGATCTTATAACCTCTCCAACTTGAAATATTCAACGTAAATTTGTGCTATCGTGGAAAAAACATTGTATGATACACATTCGTAAAGTCATCTTTTTATTTGGCACGAGTGTAAAGTTTGTGAAACGAGGCGAATCCTCATAAATAATTATTCAATTATACAGTTAAGATATGTGAATATTAATGTAACTTATCTAATATAATGTGCAATATTTACACTGCAGTTGGCTACAGAATATTATGTTACAACCCTGCATCATTCAACACATCTGATGGCTGCTTCTCTGCCTGCTCATAAGACCATTCCAACAATGATTTCGCTGAAATGGTAGGTGACAGCATCAAATATACTAAGGTCTTCGTCAGTTTTAAGAACAGAAATAATAACTTAACCTTAAAAGTTACATAAAATCTGCTACTAATAGTTCATTTGCAATTTTAACTTGAAAACTGATTTTAATTCCGTCACATGAAGCTTTCGTAATTGAGCAACTTACTGACTAAAAGAAAATTGCTTTAGACAACCCTCCGTATTACTGAACACAACACAAATTTTACTGTGGTTCAATGAGAAAATTATAATTAATCAAAAACAGACATGAATATGATTTACATAATAATATATCCTTTATAAAATTTCAAACTGTAGCCAATGATTTAGAAAGCCTCTGTTTGGTATTGGCATTGGTATGGCAGCGAATAAATAGTGTTTTTCTAACGACATGGAATCCGAAGTTACTGAGGAAGAAGAAACTGTGATGAGTCGAAATCTTCTTTACAAACACACAGTTTCCTAATATTATGTCATAGAAAACAGAATATTTACCGTAATAACTAAAAAGTTAAATTGTTAAAACTATACCGATAATACTAGTAAATTAGTGTATTGCAGCTTGCAGTAGTAGTATATAAAATCAGCTATTATAATTTACAAAATAGTAATGCAGTACCGCCGCACATCTGTATTAGTTCTATAAAATCGGCACTAACAGCCAGGTAACTACATGTCGAAGCACAGTTACCCGGCGAAGTACAGATAATTGTAAATATGACGATAATTATCTTTCGGAATTTCATTTTAAATACATCAACACCTTAAATCGTTAATAACTCTGTATAGATAAGTTTCTTTCCAGAAATCGGAAATTAGTATTCAATATTCTCTTGTGATACATACATCATACATTCTTAAATATATGCATTCAGGTTTTCTCTGTGTTCGGTATTGTGTGTCAGCACCGCAGTTAAAAAATTATTGTATGGGCTCTAGCAAGTGATGACAGCAGTCTACAGTCTGTTGGCCAGTTAGACTAGTTGAAATGAAGCACGGTGTTTGACAGGCGTGTCAAGATTATTTCGATGATGTCCGGGTGAAGTGGGTAAAGTCATTTTTTTGTGAAAATAGAATTTTATTTCCCAGATGAATACACAAATTAAATTGTACAATTGGATGTGGAAAAACAAAATAATATTGCCATTACATGTGGTTTATTTGTGCAGAAAATTATTTGCAGTAATGGTCCGAAGTTCAATTATTATTTATATCAAAACTCATTTTTATAACTTATCTCACTTAACCCAAACATCACCGATCATTCAATATGTAATAAATGAGTAATATCAGAGTGGTGCACTGTTACTGAACATGTAAATTTTATTTAAGTTAAGTAATGAGCAGGCGATCAAGTAATCAGCAAGTTGAATAGAATTTGCATTAAGCAGTTTTAAAATTTTAGAATATAGTCAATAATTTAGGAAGTCAATGTGTCTGATTTTGTAAAACAGTAAATAGTTTCTATTTTGATGATTATTGAAGCCTCATGACTGGTAAATATAAAACATGAAATGATAGCTCTGAAGAAGTCAACAAAATTAGGCATTGATGCTGGTAATTCCAGTAATATGGAAATTATGTTATTAGTGCAATGAAGTCTGTGCAATTGGCCTACACCTCTTCTGGTAAAATCAATAGACAGCAGATATTTACAACAAAGTAGAAAGTGGTTTATTTGTGCAGAAAATTATTTGCAATAAGGATCTGAAGTTAAATTATTATTTATATCAAAACTTATTTTTATGAATTACCTCACTTAACCCAAACATCACCGATCTTTCAATCTATACTAATAATAAATCAGTAAGCGAAATTTTTCTGGTAATTTTCGCTTTTCCAAAAATAATTGGTGTTAACATGTATAATAAATCATCCTGAAACCGAAAATCGCTTTTTTGAAATTTTTTGTTTGTCTGCATGTCTGTCTGTCTAGCTGTCTGGATGTTTGTTACCTTTTCACTCGATAATGGCTGAACGGATTTCGATGAAAATTGGAATATAAATTAAGTTCGTTGTAACTTAGATTTTAGGCTATATAGCATTCAAAATACTTTATTTAAAATGGGGGTTATAAGGGGGCCTGAATTAAATAAACCGAAATATCTCTCTTATTATTGAGTTTTTGTGAAAAATTTTACATAACAAAATTTTATTTAAAAATGATTTCCGATACGTTTTATCCCGGGAAAAATGTTGTTAGGACTGATATTTAAGGATATACAAGACTTTTAAAATAACAATACAATACATTTCCACCGCCGCCTCAGATTATAGTGTCGTTCCGTAACTGTTATGTGCAAAATGTTAAATTTTTTAGTAGGAAGAAAAACAAATTTATTAATTCTCTGGCAGTAGCGCATAGGAGATCGTGAATACTTACATTTTTACACAATCAACTCTATTAATTTGGAGTGATTTATTACAGTATGCATTCAAGACTAATTTAGAAAAATGTTAAACGAATTACATTTGCACCAAATGAGTGGCCTCTGGACTAAAATGTTAGGATTAAAATTATTTAAATACAATTTAAATTAAGTAACATATTAAACGATTTATTCTTCTATCAAACACGAATGTTCCCTGGAACCAATGTTCTATTTTAATTATGTATTTCCTTTATATTTAGTTATAATAAGTGCAGCGGAGCGCACGGGTACAGCTAGTATGTAATAAATGAGTAATAGCAGAGTGATACACTGTTACTGAATGTGTAAATTTTATTTAAGTTAAGTAATGAGCAGGCGATCAAGTAATCAGCAGGTTGAATATAATTTGCATTTAGCATTTTTAAAATTTTAGAATATAGTCAATAATTTAAGAAGTCAATGTGTCTGATTTTGTAAAACAGTAAATAGTTTATATTTTGATAATTATTGAAGCCTCATGACTGGTAAATATAAAAGATGAAATGATAGTTCTGAAGAGGTCAACAAGTTTAGGCACTGATGCTGGTAATTCCAGTAATATGGAAATTATGTTATTGGTGCAATGAAGTCTGTGCAATTAGCCTACATCTCTTCTGGTAAAATCCATAGACAGCAGATATTTACAACAAAGTAGAAAAAGGATCAGATTGTGACCAACATGTTTGAAGTCACGTTAGTTTTGTGGAGGTCAAATTTTCTCATCTTAATCGTTGTTTTTGAAAAATCTATCTTTAATATGATCATAAGCCATGTGCAAGAAACGCAAAATATTAATTAACCTTGTACACCGTGAAATAAATTACTATATTCGCTTAACCAGCGCTCGATAATGTGGAAGAGTGTAAAGAAACTGCCACTAGCATCAAGTCTTTCGTCCAGTAACCCATAACTTTAGCGCTTCTATTTATAATGGAAGACTCGAAGGCATATGAGGATCTTCACAAAACTCTGACGTATATAATCTGGATTAGTAAATTGATTGGAATAGCACCATACTCTTTCCGAAGACACAAGAAACAAGGGAAAAAGAAATATCATCGCGAGTTTGGATTCTACTGGAGTACGATTTGTATAATTCTTTTCTCGTCTGCATTTGGCCTTTTATTGTATTACAACGTACACATTTATATTTCTCCGAAGGAAATGTTTATCCATTTGCTGAACACTACTTCAATAGGTGTGACAACTGTCACGTCACTTTTGATTTTCGCTTGTTTGAAGGTGAATCATGTTCATAAAATCATAGAACTATTGAGTGAAGTGGACACAATCTTGTTACAACGAGAACAGAAACGTCAAGTCTACACTCGTAATCGGCATCGAAATGCAATTTTTCTTGCGTTCCAATTAATTATATTACAAATTCCATACGTGATAATATATATTGGGATGACGCCAATTGTTTCGGAGATAATTTATTCGATTATTTACAATATTTTCACAATTTTGAATGTAATTGTGATCACATTGTATGTGTCGTTGTTACTTCAGGTGAAACAGAGATTTAAACTTCTCAGTTCTGCTATAATGACCTTCACTTTAATTGATCACATGCATATGCAGAGACACTCGTCAGAAACCAAACATAACGACATGTGTGTAATAGACATCGAGAAAGCTGACGACGCTATTTCAACATCGTCAATATCAACAAGAGGTTTGCATCAAATCAACAGCTGGAGGCTCATACACATTAAATTGCAAGATACTGTTAAAATCATTAACTCCACTTTTGGACTTCTGTTTCTCACGGCTTCCTGTTGGATATTTTCTTCTGTTATAAGCAGGATTTATATAGCACTCTCATATTCGCAGCTACATAGTTCTATCCAGACTCCAGTTGCCGATAAATACTTCGTAGTGTTTTCATTGAGTGAAATGTTGGTAGCTCTAATGTTATTATTCCAGGTGTGTAAGTTGTCACTTAACAGCGGAAGAATCCATGAATTTTGTACATCAGTTGGGTAAGTTGTTTCAGAGTTCCGTAATCGGGAAGGACTTCATCGCTGAGATACAAAAATTTCTGATGCATGTAAATTACAAGACAATAGAATTTACAGCGTGTGGTTTCTTCGTCATAAATTTGTCTTACTTTTTTACACGACATTGGGAGTTATCTGTACGTACTTTGTAATGTTGGTACAGACAATATGAAATATGTATATTCATGCACGGTTTCTGGTGCATCTTGTTAATTCTCAATTACTTAAATGCTCTTATAAATTTAACTGTACTGGTAACGTTCATGAGTATCCGGAAATTTAAATGTAAATTGTTTCTGCGCTTGTAAAATAACAGGTGAGATAACTTGATGTTTAGTTCATAGATGTCTGCACTATTATATTGTGAGTGTTGTTTTTGTGGTAAATAGTTACTTTTGTTGGCACAATTTTTTAGAAGTAATATGGTTGATAAGTGCAGTGATCACAGTACTAGTAGGTGCAAGGTTTTTTGACTAAAGAACCATATGATAAGCGATACGATGGTGTACATGGACATTACAACAGTGATCAGCAGAGTTGTCAGACATCGTGGATTTCTCGGGATTGTTCTGAAATTTAATTGTGTATCCTGTGTCCTGGAGTAAGTTATATTTGTCCCGGAATGTCAAAAAATTGGAAAAATATAATTTTTTCTCGTTTGCAAGAAATTGTTTTTAAAATTCCTTATTCATTTTTTTAAAACCGTGCTCAACCTATTTTCAACGTCGCCATCAACTCCATCTGGCGCCTCCTAGCTCGTTTCATTGAAATAAAAACAATATTACTATACTGTAGTTTGTATTAGGTATTATACTGCATCTTTTTTTTTTCTTTACTCTCCTTGGAAGTTGATTTATTATTGATAGGATTTAAAAGCTGTATCCTGCATTATTCTGTATAGGTCAGACTATAATGTGATATTATTTATCGAGACTTCATCAGTAATTAAAAGAAAATTTCATGATCTAGCAAACATGGAAAAAAAAAGATAAATATATATGTTGAAAATGTATGGCCTATGTAATTAGTTGAAGTACATAAAATGAATAAAATAAGTTGTATTGCAAAATCGATTAATTCAAACCTGCAGTCACGTTAAGTAGGAGCGCTGTATCATCACCTGTCCTGGGTTCCTAATGAGAGCATATGGGAAACATGATGACCAGTCAGTAGGTGGTAGGAGCATAATGGACAAATGACATGCGACATGACGGTGGTGGGGAAAAGGAACTGTGGACATAAAGTTATTATTGACGAAATTGTATTGCAGTTATGGGACATAAAAGTTCTTAATTTATCGTCTGCAAATAATGTAAATGTTATTTTCTTAGTATCATGAAGTGTGTAGAAATACATCCCATCTGGCAAAATACATTGCATTCTAAAAATGTTTGCTGTAGAAATTGAAAACCAAATGGAAAAAGGATCAGATTGTTAGTTGCTAGCACGATGTCACGCCAGTAGTGGATATATCACATTTTCTCATCTTTCTCGTTGTTTTGAAAACTCGTACCTTCCATATATTCATATGTCATGCGAAAGAAACACAAGGTTTTAACCTTGTATATCGTGGAATAAATCATGACATTTTGCTTAACCAGGGCTCGATAATGTGGAAAAGTGTAAAGAAAATGCCAGTAGCATCAAGCTTTTCGTCTAGTTACCCAGAACGTTAGCGCTACTATTTATAATGAAAGATTCGAAGGCATGTAAGGAATTTCACAAAACTCTGACGTACATAATCTGGATTAGTAAATTGTTTGGTATGGCACCATACTCTTTCCGAAGACATAAGAAACAAGAGGAAAAGAAATATCACCGTCAGTTTGGATTCTACTGGAGTGTGATTTGTATAATTTTTTTCACGTCTACATTTGGGTTTTTATTGTATTATGACGTAAAACATACTCATATTTCTCCTAAACAAATATTTGTCCATATACTGAATACTGCTTCAATGGGTATAACAACTATAATATCTCTTTTGATTTTCGTTTGTTTTAAGGTGAATCATGTTCATAAAATCATAGCACTATTGAGTGAAGTGGACACAATCTTGTTACAACGAGAAGAGAAATGTTCTTTCTATATTCGAACTGGGCATCGAAATACAATGTTTCTTGCGTTTCAATTAATTGCGTTACAAATTCCATATATGATAATATATGTAGGATTCAAGCCAATTGCTTTGGATATAATTTATGCAATTATTTACAATATTTTCACAATTTCGAATGTAATTATGATCACGTTATATATGTCGTTGTTACTTCAGGTGAAACAGAGGTTTAAACTTCTCAGTTCTGCTGTACTGACCTTCACTTCAATTGATCATGTGCATTTGCAGAAAGATTTATCAGAAACTAAACGCCATGATATGTGTGTAATAGACATCGAGAAAGCTGACGACACTATTTCAACATCGTCAATATCAACAAGAGGTCTGCATCAAATCAACAGCTGGAGGCTCATACACATTAAACTACAAGATAGTGTTCAAATCATTAATTCCACTTTTGGACTTCCGTTTCTCATAACCTTCTGTTGGATATTTTCTTCTGTTATGAGCAGAGTTTACATGGCACTCTCATATTGGCAGCTACAGAATTCTTTCCAGGATGCAGTTGCTGATAAATACTTTGCAATGTTTTCATTGACTGAATTGTTGGCAGCTCTGATGTTATTATTCCAGGTGTGTGTAAGTTGTCACTTAACAGCGGAAGAATCCAAAAATTTTGTACACCATTTGCGGAAGTTGTTACAGAGATCTGCAATTGGGAAGGACTTCATCGCTGAGATACAAAGATTTCTGATGCTTGTAAATTACGAGACAATAGAATTTACAGCGTGTGGTTTCTTCGTCATAAATTTGCTTTTCCTATACACGACATTGGGAGCTATTTCTTCGTATTTTGTAGTGTTGGCGCAGACTATATGAAATGTACATTCAATATCCAGTATGTAGTTCTCTGCGTGTATGTATCCAATGCCTACCCACTTCACCTTACGTCATTCGATTTCCGCGTGTTGCGAATAGATGGCAGTACTGTGACCAATTTTCAAGTTGCACATCACTTCGACAGGGCACGCTGTGCTTGATGTGTATCAGTGAAGAGTTATTCTCGTGTGATATAGCCTACACACTGTACAGTTTTAATTATGTTCATCCAGACTCTGTCGGTGTTGAGTACTGTGGTACGAAATTTCTGTGTTTTAGCACCGCAGCTTGATTGCAAACATTCGCAACGTTTTGGTGTAAAGTCTCTTCAGTTTCCTCGAGTGCAGTTATATATTCAAAGAATTCTAGAAATTGATACCAGAGTACTGTCCAAATTTCACGAGAGGATACCTGCGAGAGGGTATGGTCCTTGCGGGGTAAGAGGAGAGGTTCAACTAGTAACTCAGCTCCTCTGAAGGAGCAGTTGGACGGAGATGGTGTCATTGGCCGCCTGGAACAAACAAGACTTAGTCATTGGTGGCCTGTTCCATGTTGGGAGTTGGTAAGAGAAGGGGAAAAACTCACGTTTCTTGCTCGGATCTTCTCCTGAAGTGCGGACTGTATATTCACTTACTGAACAGTTAAACTAGTTTAAATAAAGCAAGATGTTTCAGAAACTTTCTCGGTCACGTTCATTTTTTAAAGATATAATAAATGAATTAATATTGGAGTGATACACTGTTATCTACCACAAGATCAATTTTACTACAGATGATCAAGTGGTGATCAGCTAAATTATGCTATCTTGTTTGCCTGAAGATGTTTAAAAATTTAAGTCGCCCTGAGTGGCGCAGTAGGTATAGTGTTGGCCTTCTGTGCCCGAGGTTGCGGGTTCGATCCCGGCCCAGGGCGATGGCATTTAAGTGTGCTTAAATGCGACAGGCTCATGTCACTAGATTTAGTGAGGTGTAAAAGAACTCCTGCGGGACAAAATTCCGGTACACCAGCGACGCTGATATAACCTCGGCAGTTGCGAGTGTCGTTAAATAAACATTTTTTTAATTGAAGAAACTAACCAATGACTCAGGAGGTCCACGATGTCTCTCATACTGTAAAACTCTATATATGTTATATGCACAGCAAAAATTTGAATGCTAGATTAGAAAAATAGAGATTATAGCTTTCTTAATTTTACGTGATAGATGTATGGTGTCCATAATCCGCAAAATACAAGTGATATGTTTGAAAGAGTGCTAACTAAACGAACTGTAATTTGATGTTGACGGGAGAAATACGTCTTGTAACATCGGAGGATTGGATTTGATTCTTTACGGTGATTGCCTTACTGTTGTCACTATATAAGGTGTCTACTGTAACTTAACACTCTCATATTTCAATATCTTGTACGAATTTTGAGTTTTATATTCTTTCATGTGTTTCTCAATATCTTAGTCTATAATATCTTCACATTGCAATAGGTAGATTATGAAGTTGAAAGATTTTATGACATACTGTAAATATTGAGATGAAATTAGCAACAATTATTAGATAGCTGTACGGCTGTACCAAACTACTGCCGTAAAATCAAGACTAAGCTTACAGTTGTATTGGCGAAATACTGAACTGAACACATAGCATAGCACAGCACTTGACAAACTCAGAGCGGATCTTACTACTGTATTATACTTATCAACCTATGATAGACGAAAAGCGGCAGATGCGAACTTAGTACGAGATATTTTTATAATTTAATAATAATAATAATAATAATAATAATAATAATAATAATAATAATAATAATAATAATAGTGGTGGTGGTTTTAGGTTGTAGTAGTAGATTATTTTTCTTCGATAGTAATCATAGAAGTTTTCAGTTTCAATAAATAATACTCTTTGTTCCAGAATCATGAGAAATA
This sequence comes from Periplaneta americana, assembly GCA_025594305.2. NCBI lineage: Eukaryota > Metazoa > Arthropoda > Insecta > Blattodea > Blattidae > Periplaneta > Periplaneta americana. The sequence goes on along the minus strand of JAJSOF020000003.1, from coordinate 43,231,352 downwards.
TCTTTATTGGTGAAATAGTATACTTAATTAGATCATACCATTCATGACAAGTACTTGGAGGCATATCTCAATCAGAAACACTAGCTAGAATTGAAGTGAAAATATCAATCATATAGCGTGTCTCTAAAAAATGTTAATTTTAAATGTAGTGATTAATATTTATATATACTATCAGTAGAACAGTTGCATTCTATACATATAAGGACCGTTTCTCATGTGGTATGGAGAGCTTAGAATCTTTTTTGTGGAATCCCTGCATGTACATCCGTTATTCACTTTCCAACAGATCGTCAACATCACTTGGGTTCGTTGCATATCCTCACAGCCAAAAATCGCAGAAAGTAAGATCTGGCGAACGTGCTGGCCATTATTTTGGTCCTTCTCTACCAATCCATTTGCCTTTCATATGATATGGCCACATATCAAAATTCTTCCTCGAGATTTTCCATAAAATTTACCTTGAGATACCAGATTCTGCACTGTATTTTCTAGATGATTTATTTGAACTATATAAGAATGCAACTTCTACAGCAACTATGATTTCCAAGGATCGGACTGTACGTGATTGACCGCTGTTCGCTTTGTAATTTTCAGTAAATGAACAGGTTTCGACGAACTTGTCATAAATGCGGTAAATGCTAATCTAGATGGTGGATCACTGTTGGAGGACCATTGTGGAGGATTGTAACACATACATCCATGTACATTCACGCCGTAATCTTACGTCTTTGCTCCAGGCTTAATATTATATATAGAGATAAAAACAAATTCATTGTAACCTTGGTAATATCATGAATTACCTTATTTTGAAGAAATTGTCCCGTGTATAATCACATAAATATAAACTGTATCATCACCCATATGAGTATTATAATTTTTTTAAGTACAAGGTGTATAATAGGTCTAATCCAGTCAATAAATAAAGAGAGAATTCATAACAGTTTATTACTTATTTATTTTAGGAATTAACAGTTACAACATATCTCTTTCTATAATTCTTCATTTTGTTCCATTGCACTACAAACATAATTTCTAGAGAGAGAATTTTTATCCTGATGCCGTAGCCGCTTTAACAGTTTGCATGGAATTGAAATTCAAGAGTTCAGCCATTTAAATATGGCGTAATTTTTATGCTTCCAATCGCCGCAGAGTCTACAGAAACTTGCTCAACATCCAAATACAGTAAATTTTTGCTAAATTCATGTTTCACACACTCATGGAAAAAAAAAATGCGCTTTTGTCTGAAAATGACCGAAATTTCACCCATTTCCCCCTTTAAAGTGAAATAAGATATTTTGAGATAATTCGTTGAATGAAATGATTTTGTAACATGCTAGATTTTTTTATGTAATGAACGATATATTTCACAACTAATAACGTGTAAGTAGTATTGAGATTTGTACGATATTGTATTGTATTTTATTTTATTTATTGACATTCTATGGTATACATACATTGCTTCACAGCTAGAACATGGAACAAGTCAAAATACTTAATACTATTATAAAATCTTAATTTATAGTCACAGTCTAGATGAAACATATACAGACGAGGTTTACAATATAATCTAATAGTACAAAACAAAAGTTTTAGTATCAATTTCATGAAGCGTTATTGAATGTCATGAGTTCACCTACAGAATAGAAGGCGTGAGAATTTAGGTACTTCTTTAATTTGGCCCCACTTTTATTTATTTACCTAAACAATAACAGCTTCCTGTATTAACAGGCTGCCACAAAGACAGAGCATAGTGCAATAGGCAGTTGAAAGTATAAATAATATACATAATCATGTTTAAGATTAATAGAGTCATACAACAATGACAAGAAATGACTGAATAAATAATAGGTATGTCATCAATTGCTTTCCTCTGTAGGCCGAAACGTAGCCAGGTCTGGAAGAAGAAACCGGGAATAGTTCCGCGCGCTCCAACCATAAGGCCTATTACTTCAATTTGTTGTAGGCCATATTTGTCCATGAAATATGGAATGGTACGTACAGTTACCCTGAAAAAGAATGAGACGATTCTTGGTCGTCGGAAGTTAAAGTTCTACAGCGCGGTTCACTCGTTATCGACGTAGGGATACATAACATGACAGATAGTATAAGAATTGTTACAAGGACCACAACAAGGACAAGGACCAGAATAAGGATCACGAATAACACTGCCATTTAAGGCCAGGATTTCACAACATAGCTCGAGTCCCAAAATATCATTGATTCACTGTACCGAATGGCAAATGCCTGCTAAGGGATCTACATTCTGGACTGCTGCTATCACTGTCTTGTCTCGGTAGTTCATATAGTAGCGTGCCGGTTCCATTGTATAACCGAAACGTCTCGTGTTCGATCCCAGGTAAAACTTTTTTTTTATTGAGGTTTAATTAATTTGTTCAGAGTTCCTCGACTGTCTAAGTTGTCGAAAAATATGGAATAATTTATGCCCAATTTCTGGGTCTTACAAGTGGGCTGAACCTCGTCACAAAAAATAAATCTTACTTGGAAGTTAAAAGTATTCTTCCTCAAACAAAAATCATAAGAAACAAAAAGAGACATGTTAACTTAAAATCTTGTCCACATGCCATCAGCTTCTATTACAGCTCTAAGTCGATCCGGCATGGATGTCACGAGATTGTGGAATAAGTTCTGATCCCCGGCGAGATCTTCCCAGGTGTCAACAACTTGATCCTACAATTCGTCTCGATTTCGAGGGCGTCGGTGGGCATAGGTGGCTATTCTTCTCTTTTTCAATTCCGCCCATAAATTTTCGATAACATTCAAATCAGGTGACTTCGGAGGCCAATTAATGATTTAGATCTCGGGTCTCCTTTGAAACCATCTTTGAATGCTTGCAGCATAGTGCACGGGATGGTTATCCTGCTGGAACAGCAATGTTCCTTCGGGAAAATGTTCTCGGGCGGAGGAAAGGAATATATTTTCCAGAATGTGCTCGTAAGTTTCCGCATTAAACCGGCCATCGACGCGTTCTATAACGCCAGGTCCATCGTAAGACATCCACCCCCAACACGATATGCTAAAGCGCCCCGATCTTTCACGTCGGTGCACATAGCGCTGATCATGTCGGAGACCATCCTCACGATAGACACGGACAGGACTTTCGTAATCACTCGAGATGGTTGTTTCGTCGGAGAAAATTACATTTCTCCAATCGAAATCCAGTCGATTGGTAGCGAAGGCAAGACGGTCGACAGCTTGTGCTTCCCCCAATATTTCCATTTGCGCAACCCTCCGGCTCCTAATACCGCGGTTCCTCAACCTGCTGATCACAGTCTGTGAAGAGCCGGGAAAGTTAGATGCTGCTCTTATTTCGTTAGCAGTCAGAAAGGGGTCCTGTCGAACTGTCTCGAATAAAAGAGCATCCTCTTCCAATGAAGAAATCCGCGGACGCCCAGGAATAGGGCGATTTTCGACCTCCCCCAAATTTTGGTAACGATGAACCCATCTCGCGGCTATACTTCCAGGAACACCGACCAAACGGCCAGCAGATCTAGCCCCATATCCAGCCTCAACTAGAGCTATAACTCGCTGTCTCATGTCACGTCGGTTCGCCATTACGATGAGAAATGAGAGATGACGATAATTTTAGTGTAGACAATGACTATTTAACGTGATATAGAATTATTGAAATAAGAGGCATCTTGCATAGTAAGAGTTAATAAATCAACCCTAAATTAAATATCTAAATAACAGGATATAACAGGAAGTCCAATTGTTGCGAAACTAATGAATTTAAATCTAATTACATTAAATAAACAAACCCCAAGTTATGACACCACATTGCTACAGCTAAATTGTATGTTATTAACATAAGCATTGAATAGGTCCGTGGTTGTGCGTTGACGACAAAACCAAACATCGAAAGTTCGAATCTTGCCGAGGAATGTAACTTCTTGCTTTTTATAATGTAAATCAGACTTATAACTACAATCATTCATATTTCTTACATTATTTATTAATATTTATAGCCAACATTGAATTTGTAAAGAAAAGACTTTAGAAATGTCATATGAAATTTGTGATCTGTAGTGACATAAACATAGATTATCTCTCGGAACTTTTCCGTAAAAGTAAATTAAATTCACTCCTTGAAACTGGAAGAGGGTCATTTTCCCATAGCATACAAGCTGAAGTAACACAGCCATTGATAAACGTCTTGTACACAGAATTAGACTGAATTCCTATTCGACAGAACCTATAATCAATGGCTTGTCTGACCATGATAAACAAATCCAATGTGTTTCCAATGTCACTGAACAATTTCAAAATATTAATTTAAAAACTAAGAAAGGATCGTAATTGCTGTATCTAGTGATTATTTACATTTATGTCTATTAAAATGAATCTTGGAAAAACATATATGATACTGGTACTACTGATATTAAGAATAAATATATTGAATTTTTCACTTAATTTCATAATCACTTCAGTGGATGTTCTCCACTCAATGTTGTGAAAAAAATTCAGAAGTTAAAACATATAGATAACGCAGGGACTTCAAAATCTCATGTATTAAAAAGAAGAATCTATATGTAATGAGTTGCAATGTAATGATCTTCATGTTCTTAAATACTGCAAGAAGTACAGTGTAATTTATCAAAAATTATGAAAGAGGGAAATAGAATATATTTGAGTAGAAAAGTACAAAATTCAGATAATGCAATTAAACCTATTCGTAATATTATTAAATTTAAACTTGTAGATATCCTAAGAAAGAAAATATTTTTTCATTAAAACCAATGATTATAAAGTAGAGGATCCCAAATCTATTGCAAATTCTTTTAACGTCTTATAGTATATAGTACAGAAATATTATTGACAACTTAAACATTCAAGATTTTGCAAAAGATACTGCAATTGGTTACTTAACAGATGTATTTAATAATTATTACTAATATATGTAATTAGTCAATAACTGCAACAGTGCTTATACATTCATTCATAACATGAATAAAATTGAATGCAAACACGTAGATAAAATAGTTAAAATTAACTGCAGGGGTGAGAATGAAATAATCCAAAGCCATACTTTTAACAAAATTGTTTTTTTTCGAGTGCATTTCTTACACATATGGGAAAGCTATTAATAAATTATTGTAATAATTACTCAACAAATGACTCTAAACCTTTGTAAAAGTTTGTCTATTATTATATATTTTTTTAATTTCATTTTAAGTGTTAGTTTTTAATATATATGCATTTACATTGTATATATGTGTGTGTATAAATGCATTCATTAGATTAACGTTTATAATATTATAACTTGTAATTTTGTATTGTTTGCGATCATTAACACTTAATCTCAGGACTTTGTAAAACTATATTTCAACGTGACTTAGCTATTTCAACGTTATTTAGACAAAAAAATTGTTGTGTAGACTAAGAATCGAACTCGCACTTTTCTACACAACACGCAGAAGTCTTACCCTCTGAGCTATGGAAACGACATGAAAGCTTTCTTTTCTGTGCGGAGTGTCGATCTAGTCATGAAGGTCCATTGTCGATTTAACTACACGATTTATGTATATATTTATCTTTTATTTACGTAATATTATCATATTTTTGCAGTTTTTAATTGAATTTCGGAACGATGCTAGTAACAAACCAAATAGCCTGAATTTAAGTAACTCAATATTCGTTATCTTGTGTATCGGTGCTCTGGTCTCCGATCATGCGCAGTGTCTTACATCTGAGACTTAGGAATATTCAATCGTCTCATCCTTTTCCAGGGAAACTGTACATAGATGTCATTTATTTCCCTATTTACATCTTCAGGTTGACTCTTTTGTTTTTCAAATCTAACGGTGGGATCGATGATGTAGCCATTGCTGTTATTTGTTGGGATGGCAATCATGTCTATTCTTCTTGTACTGCCATTGTCTGCCAGTCCATGAACTTCTTCGAACACTTGAAAATTTATTGTTTTATACTGTTCGGCTATCATCGAACGAATTCTATGGTGTCGTGAGTTACGGAGTACTTCACCGTGCGTACAAGAGCCCAGGACATGTGCAAGTGTTTCTGGCTGTCTAAGGCATCGCCGACAGAGGATGTTGTCGCGAGTCTTATGTTTTGAATTTCATTTTTTATATCCATAGGGAGGCTAATAAAAATTTTACTGCCATATAACGCACTCCTTTTTGATAGCACGATTGAATTGCCGATGGAGTATGAAAGTCTTTTTTTTTTACGTGTATTTATGCTATGAACTGTTGAATTAGTTAAAAAGTTTCTACGATTACATACGAGGAAGATTATTACTGAAAAAAATATACTGACTAGTCATGGACATTATTTGTAGTTTTTTGAAAATAGTCCTACGCGAATTCCTAGATTTGGCACTTACTATTATTCTAATTACTCTTTTTTGTAATAGGAATATACTGTGAATTTCCCCAGAATATTATTCCGAAACTCATTACCGAGTGGAAGTATACAAAGTGTAATGTTTTCAAGGGATTGATATTTACTATCTTTTGCATAAAAACATGCTGGATTTAGTCTGGGGGTAATTTCTTTAATAATATTTTTCCAATTTTACACATTACCGATTTTTAAGCCAAGAAATTTGATTTCTGTTTCTAACAGGGATGTATTGTTAATTATTGCGCTTGATATTTGCAAGTTTGAATATGGACAGGATTTAAATTAAATTATGTTAGTTTTGTTACAATTTAATACTAATTTATTGACTGAGAACCAGTCACATATTTTCAAGAGTCGACCTGGTTGGCGAGTTGGTATACGCTGGCCTTCTATGCCCAAGGTTGCAGGTTCGATTCCGGGCCAAGTCGATGGCATTTTAGTGTGCTTAAATGCGACAGTGTCATGTCAGTAGATTTACTGGCATATAAAAGAACTCCTGCGGGAAAAAATTCCGGTACATCCGGCGACGTTGATATAACCTCTGCAGTTGCGAGCGTCGTTAAATAAAACATAACATTTTTTTATTTTGAAGAGAATATCTTCTGTTGAAGGTTGGAATGTGTTGGAGTTATTGGCTGTCATTACTACACTTGTGTCATCTGCAAATAATATGGGATGACCTACATCTTTTATTAGGGGGACAAGATCATTTATGAACACTAGAAAAAGTAGGGGACCTAATATTGAAACTTGAGGAATTCCATTATTAATAGTTCCCCATGTCGAGGTAGATTTCATAGTTGTATTGATTTCTACTTCCTGTTTCCTATCTATGAGATATGAGTGAAACCATTGGTGTGCAACGCTTTAGTTCCATAATAATCTAATTTGTCTAGCAGCATTTTATGATTTATACAGTCAAATGCTTTGGATAAATCACAGAAAATCCCTCCAACTTGTAATTTTTTATTAACTGCCTTCAGAATTTTGTCAGTTAAACTAAATGTTGCAGATTCCGTACCTTTATTTTTCTTAAATCCAAATTATTCTGCGACTAAAATGTTGTATCTTTCTAAATGATGATATAATCTGTTATACATTACTTTTTCAAAGATTTTGGAAAAGACTGGTAGAAGTGATATGGGTCTGTAATTTTCTGTGTGGTTGTTTCTCCCTTTTTGAAGATAGGAATAATCACTGAATATTTTAATCTCTCGGGGAATATACCATTGAACATTGAATAGTTACATAAATAACTTAGTGGGGCAGCTATAATATGTGAACTCCCTTTTAATATTTTGCTTGTTATTTCATCATACCCTGAGGAGTTTTTTGCCATTAGATTTTTAATAATTGCAAATATTTCTTGTTTGTTTGTTCGAAATATTTCAATATTTGGGGATTTTGTCAGAAAATATTGTATTAAAGAATCTAACTGTTAGTAACATTATCTTGGGGGATGTTGAGGTTATCAGTTATTGTAAGAAAATTTTTGTTAAATATATTTGCAATTTCATTTGGGTCTGACGTTTTTGCATTGTTAGATACAAGGGTATAGTTTGTTACTTTACTTTTTGATCGTCCACTTTCCTTTTTAATTATGTTCCAATTTGTTTTGATTTTATTATCAGAGTTTTGTGTTGTTGTAATATAGTGTAATTCTTTAGCTTTTTGGATTACTTTTAGTAATATTTTTTAATAATTTTTATAGTGTTGTTTTAAGTTTGTATCATTACTATTTCTGCTCTGTATATACAGCGGCATCATTTTTTTTTACTAACATTTTTAATATTAACCTGGCTATACGTTTTGCTACCCCTTCCCACGACTGGAGTTCGATGAAACTGCGTAAAATAAAAACAAATCACTTTACTAGGTATAGGAGGGAAGGAAAGTAGTTAATTCATTTACGTAATCAAGGAAATATTGCAATTTCAAGTTTGATAATTTTCATTAAGTTTTGTTTAATCAAAATAGAGTACAGTATTAACAATAAGTATTTTTACTCATGAACTGAGCTGTCCATGCGGACGTATTCATTATGCAGTGTATATTATATTGTCTACAGCACATTAGCGTACACTATAGAGAATGAAGTTAAATTATAAAATAATCAAAATAAGAATATTTAAACACATTTTTGAAAATGGTGACCGTTCATTTCTATACAGGGTTCAGTCCTTTTGTGCATATTATCGCACTGTAGACTATTGTACCTAATTCCAATTACCAATTTCGTCCTTCGTACTAATAACTCATGTTGAAATAATTCTGTACCTACTCTGTAAAAACGAACCTTACGTACTGTAAATTCAGTCTTCACTTCTGTCCGATCCGAAAAAATAAAATTACTCAGACATGCTATCTACTGTCCGTCCATGTAGTTATGTCGGAGGATCGTAGAAAGGGGTGAAATCACGTGACAATTAATTATTTAACGAGGCCCTTTTTAAGTTATTTTAAACAGTTGCATAATATTACGTAGACGTCCAATTCCTAACAGAAATTAATGTTTTCAGAAAAGACTAAGACAGCCCAGCCACTAGACTTTTCAGCGGCGTGAGCAGAAGCAGGTGGGGAAAATCGGGATGCGACGTAGGCAAACGGACGACAGCACCTGTGCGAAAATATGATTCAATATTGAAAGCTGTTTCGTCACTAGAAAACGCGAACATATTTCTGGAACGTACTATACTCAGTGCTGCTTGACTGCATGTACGCGGCCTTGGTTGTGTTGGAAGTTTACTAGTAGAAGGGGTAGGAGTGAAGTACATTCAAAAACTCAGGTACAATAAAAATTGAAGTAAAAATAAAATGATGTCCCTGTATAATGATCTCTTGGTTTTGCATGAGATTCTAATACCTTGTGTAATCCATCTATTGTTGTATATTGTTTCATTTTTATGCTTTACAGAAAAACTGGATAAAAAAATCTTTAGAAATGTTTTATGAAACTCGTTGAATTTACTGTTCACATCACTTTGACTACATACTGATTCCAATGTTTCATTTTTAAGATTCATTAAAAAATTATTGAATGATTCATTGTTCATATTTCTGAATCTCACTTTAGTTGATACTTTTGATGATGTGTTAATATTTATATTTAGGAGTTGAGCATCATGATCCGAAATACCATTAATTATTGTTTTTTTAGATATGCCTATTTTTTATTTTCCGATAAATATGTTGTCTATTACAGTACCTGAATCCCCTCGTATTCTGGTCGGAACGTTTACTGTGTAAATTAAATTGAAATTTGCTAGCAATGAATTTAGTTGATCTCTCCTATTGCTTTCTGTTAGATAATCGAAATTTATGTCTCCGCAAATAATGCATCCACGTTTGAGTTTCTGTAAGTATTCTAGAGTCTTTTCTAATAAATGAATAAAATTTTCGTAGTCTCCAGATAGTGCTCTATATAGACATATTATAATGAAATTATATGTTTCATTTTCTAATTGAACAGCACAAATTTCTAAATCCCTGTCTTTGCAAAAATGTGAAAGATCTATATTTTTTAAATTAAGGTCAGATCTGAGAAATACACTCACGCCTCCGTCCTCAAGAATTTGTCTTTAGTAACTAGCACCTATATTATACTTATTCTTCCAATGAGAGAGACAATATTTCCTGTTGTTTCATAAGGTTTTTGGTAATACGTAGCACAATCGGATTTAAATGTTCGGTATCTAAGGATGCAAGGAGTTCATCAGTCTTATTTCTTATATTCTGATGGAAAACAGTGAATGTTGATTGCATTGCGATTTGTTGATTCTCTTTGTTATTATTATTACTATTATTATTATTATTATTATTATTATTATTATTATTATTATCATTCTTGTCATTTTGACATTTTTTATTTACCCTAAAAAAGGGCAAGCCCTATGACGGATTACAACAGGAATTTTTCGTTTAGAAAAATACTTATCAGTTCATTGCTGTTCATTCAGTAGAAATTATTATGCTTGAGGTACCGGTAATAATTTATAATTATATGCTTGAATTATGTTCATTTCTTTTATGATGTTTATTTCACAGAGCTCTTGAATGACATGTGAGTTCTTCATTAAGATGTCACTGATAATTTCGAAATAATATTTTTAATATATATATACATTTGCTGAGATGTTTCGTTCCAGAAAAAATTAAAGATAATTACAATTACACACTTTTTCTATACTGGAGTTTCTGTGAATCTGGTGCTAAAGATTACAAATCAAGCAACACGCAAGAAATTCATTTGCTACGTTCAGTAGAGAACGGGAGATTTTGATTAAAAGAATCAATGGAATTTGTTAAGAGTAACCTTCCTGAAGGTCTCATTTGTACTGTAAACAACAAAGTGAAAGCAACCTGCTATTTTCACTATGGAAGAATTCGGTAATAGTGAAGAAATTTATTCCACATTTAAGTACTTGATCTACATTTCAAAAATAATAGGAATGGCGCCCTACTCATTTCGTAGACACAAACAAAATGGAAGGAAGCGCAATTGCATTTTGAGCTTTGGAATGTTTTGGAGTTTGTTATGCATTATTTTGATGATTTGTGCCACATGTTTTGTGATATATCAAGATATATATTCGAAACTTTCTGCTAAGGATATATTTTTGACTCTTCTTTGCACTACGTCAATGTGTGGAACTGGTGTAGTATCTATGCTCACGTTCGTTTGTCTGAAGAAGTATCACGTTTCCCAGATAGTTAGACTGCTTGGTGAAGTGGACCACATCTTGTTACTGTCCACAGAAAAATATCGATTCTATGTCCGAATGAAAACTGAAACGACAATTTACATTCTTCTGCAAGTAGTTGTTATAGAAATTCCTTTTGTAATATGTATTTTTGATATTGAATTGAGAATGTCATATTTATGGTTCTTCAATTTTTTGTTCTATGCTTCAAATGGTGTTATGGTTACATTATTTGTCATATTAGTGCTAAACGTCAAAAAGAGATACAAACTCTTGAATTCTGTTATTAAAAATTTCATTTCTGCACATCGCATACAGAAAGATTTCTTGCATCTAAATCGTAATGTGATATGTGTAATAGATATCGAGAACACTGTTGACAGTATTCCAGCACCACAGATGACAACACGAGAAATGCTAAAAATTATTCACAACTGGAGACTCATACATAGTAAACTTTATGACACTGTTAAAATAATTAACTCCACTTTTGGTTTTCCATTTTTCGTAGCTTCCTGTTGGATATTCTGTAATATTATAAATACGGTGTTGGTTATGCTGTACATTGTGACAACCTCTGATGGTGCCAAGATTGAAAGTTCTTTTCTATTGCTTGTAGCATTTACATTGGCTCTTATGTTAATGATATTAGTGTTGTTATTCCAAGTTTGCGTTTTTTGTCATCTGACCTCGGAAGAATCCAAGAATTCTGTATGTGAAGTTCGGAAGTTGTGTCAACGCCAGTGCCTCCCGTTGAATGTGGCAACAGAATTACAAAGACTTCTTGTCCATGTGAATTATGGTACAGTAGAATTTACAGCGTGTGGCTTGTTTAATATTAACTTGTCATTTCTGTACACATTAGTTGGAGTCATCGCTTCTTATTTTGTGGTGTTAGCTCAAACTCTCTAAGAACTGAGTACTAATTACATTATGAGCTCTTGATTTAATGTTTGTATTAATGGTTTTCTGACAAGAAAGATAAGAAAACCTTGCATCTTCCCAAGTTTGAAAATAAATTCAGAATTTTTACATGAGTACGTAATGTAAATGTTGGAAAGGGGAGTTGGTCGTCATCGCTTGCAAAATAATGGTAAAAATAGCCTATCTTCAAGAAGTCATAGATATAATACTATTTATCATAGCTCTTTCATTTTTTTAGTGATGTGTGTACACACATTAAGCTTTAAAATAAAAAGAAGATTTATGAAGCTAGAGTAAATATTTCGCCTTATAATAATTTTTGAATTTAAACAATTTTTTTTTTTATAAATTCACTACATTCATGTGATTAGGTGCAGTGTATTCACTTATTACTGGCCACATTGAATTGAAATTTTAGCCACTTACTGCTAATTGATACTGAAACACACCCTACAAAAAGTATTAATATATCTGCAATATTATGGGCATAGAGCTTATACCAAGCTTCACCGTAAAAAAAAATAATAATTTTCACCTCTAAAAAATATTATACATTCACTATATAAAGGAGTTATTTTATAATATTTGCAAGACAGTTTTGTAATGTGAAGATAAACAAGCCCTGAAAGTTTCATTGATCTATGTTAAATAGTTTTTGAGTTACATGCACCTAAAGTGTGAAAAATTTAAATTTTCAGGACACTGAAAATAAAATCAAGCACATGCCCTAACCTGCATTTTACACTCCTAGTACTGCCCGGGACCATAGGAATCCTGCTCGTGTGTTTCTTTGTCTTCTCTCTTCCTCTTTTCACTTCTCCTCTTCACTCTTGCCTCCTTTGTCATGTCTTCTATCGCTTTATCCGCCTTGGCGACTCGGTCAATATCCAACTTTTTCAGTCCGCTCTTCATATTTTCACCTGGTTCAATGTCCATTGCCTTCATGACGTGGACCCTACTATAACAGCCATCATTGAAGCAAATAACAGAGTCCAGAACACCAATTTTTATAGTTTGTGCTCCAACAAACACAGTCTTTGGAACCCTCTGCCAGATACAGCTGTTGGATGATTCATTCTGATTTTGGGACTTGCCATGAAGGCATTTCTTCAATAGTTTTTCATCTGCAAGGTGTCTGTAAATAGGCTTAATTTTTTCAAGCACAGCAGGTGGTAAAGAATTTTTGTGCTTGTACTCACCACCTCGTTTGTAACCACACCATGATGCAGGTCCTGTCGGGCAGAGACCATGGCAGGGATTCTCATCTGTCGCAAGTTTGTGGAAGTACGTGGCCCACACTGCTTTCTTCATATTCTGCAAATTATTAGCATTTGCACGAATTGCCATGCCATAATAATTTTGCAGCAGGTCAATTACTGTACTAGTAAGCCGACCTCGTCCACTTATAGGCTTACCATCTGAAAGTTTTTCTCCTTTTGAATCCTTACAAAGCTGTCTCAACAGTCTACCCATCCTCTTCTGGACGTGACCCACACACTCCAGCTTCTCTGTAGCTACATCACTTCCATATGGCTTGGCCTCAGATACAGTAAGAAATCCCTTCGAGTCACCATCACCGAGGTAGCGCACATATCGAAGACACCTGGACAGTTCAGACCGCATACATATTGCCAGAGCACCTTCAACTTCCATCCCTCCACTATATCCATCAAAGTTTCTGACACAATTATGGTCACCACGTTTGTTGCATCCTGTGCAATATTTACTGTACGTTTGTACGTCTAACACTTTTCCTGACAGTAGAGACGTTGCAGTCACAACGCCATGTAGAGATGAAAATCCTCTCTTCTGCCATGAACCATCTATTACGACAGTGGTATCAGCACTCTCTTCCATTTCCTTTGTTTCTTTGGCAGCGTTTAACATTGAACCCTGTGTTACTGCGTCCAAACTTTCACATAGAATTTTATTGTACGTATGGAACTTTCTTGCTGGTGGTGGGAGGTCCATCACAGAACAGAAGATACGTGCTGCTTGTTGACCCTTGCCTATCCACCTCATTGCATAGGTAAATCTTAGATTTACGCATGCAATTTTTCGTGTATTTACAGGAGATGTCATGGTAGAGGCTAAATATTTACAGTACTTACATTCTAACCTAATCCTAGTTGATAAACCTTTTCTACTTTCTTGTACTTCACTCATATGTACACTATTTACAGACTTACATTTGGAGCAACTAACACTACTATTTATAAACTATGATAATAAAGACAAATTAATAATAATAATATTTCCACTATTTTCTACTGGATCTAGAACTGTATTTACACGCTCTTCATCACCAAATAAATGACTTATCTTCTTTCTTGAAGCACTTGGAGGAGTAGTAGAAGATGTAGATTGCAGGTTAGAATTAGCACATGGAGTTGCAGGGTTATTACTAGAAAGTTTTACATATTTATTGCCTCTAAACTTACGTTTAGAGTTAAAAATTTTAATTCTACCCATATTTTACTATATTACAATATGCACAACTCTCAAAATAAATTGAAACTAAAGAGAAACTAAACTTTACACTCGTATTCGCAAACCTCTACTGAAAACACGCCACACGACAATAACAAAGTAGGTTTCCTTTGTTGAAGACAAACTTCACTCCCGCTGACACATTCAAGGCCACCACAAATAAAAAAAAAATATACCAAAGAGCCAAAATCAAGAGAAAGATTCCTTTTAGAGCTTGACAACCTGACACAGCTTCAGGGGGCGTGGCAGTGCAAGCCAGGAGGAGCGCAGGGTTTTAAATTCGGGCCCTTAAACCTTCAAATTATAAAGTAACACATACAAACTATATATCAAATTGTTCAGGAGATTTCGCTGTACAATATTAGCGAATAAAAAATAATTTTTTTGACCCTCATGACGACCAACTCCCCTTATAAAAGCGTATGGTGCCACTGGCAAATATTAATTGCACAAATATCTTACATGAATTGTAATATACCTTTATTTGGTAATTATGCATCATGCTGTTGCAATTTTGAAATATGAAACAGTTTTCTTCGATCATTCAGTTATCGTGGGTTATACCCGTAGAAGAAATAGGATAAGTATCTCCTCGACTAATTCTAACATATTGGTTTACCACTCGCAGATAATATATTGCATAATAAATATGAACTATTCAGCCATTGACTTCTAAATTATGAGATAACTTGTACTGTAGTATATGTTTTAACTTAATTATATAACTTTACGTCATTAAAGCGTCGATGGAAATTTTCTCAATTACAAGAAGAACGTCACTGTTTCCTGTAACTGCAATTACATTTCTATAGATTATTTCTAGGGCTCCGAAGTTGAACAAAAATCTTATGTTAGAAATATTGCAGACAATGGAGAAAGCAATATAAACTCGTTTTACTTCAATACGAACCAATATAGTATACTTTTGTTTTGTATTTTGTATTTTTGGTTTCTTTTTTATCTTTCATAGTCTATTCATCACTGCTAATAAAAAAGGTCTATTTTTTCCTGAATTTTTACACTGTTATGCTTTTTGAAGGATGTTTTATACGAAGGGGTCGTAGTCTGTTATTCGAGAACCTAATGCAGATAGCTTACGCAATTCTATTATATCATGCAGAAATTTTCCTTATGGTTTTATCCGCCTTGCCTTGGTCACGTGTGTCACGTGCTTCCCCAAGTCAGCGCAACAGAACAAATACTGCAGCTACATTCAAGACGTAAAAATTCCGAAAGTAAAGTAAAATAGACGATGGTTTTTTGCGATATTTTGTGACTGAATTTGATGATAATATGTTTTCCTCAGATGGAAGTATATTATTTTGTAAGTTGTGTGAAATTGAAGTAAGTACAAATGGAGCCGGATATATGGTGCAAGCGGGCACGGCACTTAAATCATTTGACACGAAAATGGCTCACATAACATGCATAGTTCATGAACTTATTACAGTCTATGAACTACAGCGTGAAAAATGTCCACGGTTTAACAAAGTCATGTCAACGGGGAAAAAAAAAAGAAATAAAATCTGAAATCTCCTTCATGTATTAGACATTTTCGTGTCTACGAACATATGCTACAATATGTAGGAAATTTTGTATAAGAAATTAGAGAGAAAATGAGAAAGATGTTGAAAATTAACATTTGATATCAGTCAATGTGTAAAGTCGGGAAAATTCTGCAAGTTGAAAGTTTAGACTTGAGTGCTTTTAATTAAGGTTCTTCACCAGGGAACCTTGGTAATTTCAAGTATGCATGCTTACGTCAGTTGAAGTGGAGATGAGTTCAAATGTTATTGTTATTGTAATATAATAATAATAATAATAATAATAATAATAATTATTATTATTATTATTATTATTATTATTATTATTATTATTGGTAAAACTTGATCTTTTTCTTTAATTTTTGTGCCATATTTCAGAAGTGTCATATCATTTTATAGATAATTTTTCTCTGACATCTATTTTATCTATTTCCGAGCAGTAATTATTATATATTATTATTCTTTATCATTGTCAAATAAGTATTATGTAAGAGTGGGTGTGAAATGAATATTTAATTATTGCATTGAAGTTTCATATATTGTGTAACATTTCCCTGTGTTGTGTTTTGTGTTTTCTGTATTGCTGGTTCGATTGTGTTTATTGCAAGTGTGTACTACTGCGAAAAGTTTTGGAAATAAATAGCCTAAGCACAGATTAAATGTTCGTAGTGCCCAAATATTTCATAAGTGTTAAAATTGGTTGAGATGTGTGTGATCATTGTATATGTCTCGCAAGCGTTTGTTTCTTCTTTTCAACTAAAGGCAGTATCTTGTCAGTGAAACCATCCTACTCTATTTCTGGTTTGAATAACCGGGAGTCGGTCTGGGTAGCATAATGGCATTTAAGCGTGCATAAATGCTACAGGCTCATGTCAGTAGATTTTCTGGCATGTAAAAGGACTCCTGCGGGATAAACTTTCGGCACACCGACGACGCTGATATAACCTCGGCAGTTGCGAGTATCGTTAAATTAACCATAATTTAAATTTAAATAATCAGGGATACTAATGAGATGGTCCCCCGTTTCTTTCAACATCGCAACTTTTCTACACTACACGACGATCCAAACATGTCAAGAAATATTGAGAATGAGAGTTTATATTTACGGCAATGTGCTTAATATTCATAGCACCATAGTTGACAACTTATAGATTTTGTCACTTTATCTGCTATTTTTGCATGCATGGCTGGTGACATAATAAAAGTAAATTTTATACGTATCTAAATTTCAGCGATTTTTCTGTGTTTTGTATGACATAGGGGAATAGTGGGTACAGTGAGACACAAAATATTAAGACATATGTATGGAAGTGAAATTTCAAATATTTTTGAAATCAAGTGCAATAGAAATATACTCGTACATTAAAACATGGAGTACAATAATACATAAACAGAAATATTAATAAATAAAGGACATAATATACAATACGTGTTTGTAAAAAAAATTCAAATGTCTCACTGTTCCCATTCAGGAGGATACAGTGAGACACCACAGTGTCTATTAGCGGACATTGAAATGATTTACATTTATTTCAAAAGAAAAGAAAGCTTGCTGTCTCTTTATCTTGCCATGTTCTGTAGACTTATTTAGAATCATTTTGATGTCTGACTTCGAAACCATTGAAACATCTGGAACATTTGGAAAAGTGAATTTTCCGTGACCTTTCAAACTTTTGCGAAAAAAATGAAATGAATTTTTGGTGATAATAAAGCTTATAATTAATTAGAATTTAATTTAATTCTTTATTATTTTTTAATATTTTCTTAATTTTTTTGAATAATTTTTAATTTAAGAAACCATTAAAATGTAATGTATCCATTATTTTAAGCTATAGTTTCTAAATTGGTTACTAGTATGTTCATTTTTAATGTTAGTTACTGGTAAATGTAATATAATTACAATTTATTTTTGCAAATCATTGGTAAATGGGAACAGTGAGACGTCTCAGTGTACCCTTCAATGGCATGTCTCACTGTTCCCTTTACGCATAGTTCATTAAAAAATGGCGCCATCACTTCAAAATCAAAAAAAAGAAAGACGAAACTTTGCCAAACATAACGTCAAATACCGTAGTATTAGGTAACAAAACATTCATATTTCTATTTCATTTGTATATCCAATATAACCTTCATTAAACACAAGCCAAAATTTTACTTCTAGAGTGAAAATTACGAATTATTGTTTCATCACTCACCTTTATAACTAGAATCCAATCGAGTATGAAAATACTGTTACTTTACTCATTCAACATACAACTCCACTGTTACAAACATTTCAATATCAAAATTTACCATCTAATAAAAAATGTTTCACTGTTCTCCCTGCCTCACTGTATCCACTTCTCTCCTAACTGGTGACCTTCCAAACACTAGTTATGTGCAGTAATTTATGGCTTTCGATTATGTTTTAAACCAGGGATTAGTGGATGATACGTAATACTAGTCGCAGACTACAGTTACTAATGGCGATTATTGACCAAATCGACATCATGGTTGTACGTACTCTTCACAATTGAGATCAGGAGCTTAAATCTGTTTCCAGAACTAGATAATAGCGCTGAAGCACTGCGCAGTGGACGAAAATTAGATTTTTATTAATATTCGGTTTGAAACCAACTTCATTTGCCAAAGAATTGTTTTTTTTTTTTAGCTGGGATGTTTTACGATTCTTTATCAACCAACTACTATGGTTATCTAGCGTCTGAATGAGATGAACGTGATAATTATACTCCGTTGTTCGTGATCGTTATGTTTTAAGTTAGTATGTCTGGACTTTTCCGCGGTTAACTCTGAGAAAAGTAAGACAGGGAGCAGGGACAGACGTACAGTGTGAGCATTAGAAATGCATCGCTAGAAGAAACCACTTACATATTTAATACAATTCTCGACTTCTTAGCGGTGTCAATGTCGTCTTCTTCACAATAAGGAATAGCAATGTACAACTATGCACAGTAGAGGAGGCAAGACCTGTCCTGTGACCTTATCGTGTGCCGTGGCTATATCACCAATGGGTATGGAGGTAGAAGATAGATTATAGTCTGAGATGAACTTCTGTGTCGGTGGATTCTTATAGCAATGACCATAATAAAAAAATTCTATTTTTGATAGATCTTTCTTTCCCTCTGCACAGCTCACATGCCAGGTTTCACCTCCTGATCTGTACATATTGTACGATTATTTAGTCCTCACAGTCGTCGACAATGTGCGCCTGGGTTAGGCGAGTCCATTAAGTTACGCCAAGGGGTGTTCAGGTTAGTCAGTCGCTTGCATTCAGAGCGATAGGATGTCACGCATGCTGTAGAGAGGTGTGTTTCCAGTACAGTAAAGCTTTACTGCATTTATTTACTGACGGCTCGCTCCTCCTCTACTCCAGAACTCTCCCCCACTACTCCTATTATTTCCTCTCTTTCGCGTCTCTGAGCTTTCATGAGTAAACAATCGGTCTGTACGTGGATTGTGAAAGGGAAATTTGTTTTTTATCATTTAGGGTTAGAAGATTTTTATACTGCGAGAAGCTTCTTTCGACATCGCATGAACTCAATGCAATGGAGCGTAATCTAAAAGTTGCACACTATCATTTACGATTTTATTCTCTTCTTTCCCCAAACTTCACAACACAACATAACCACTATTTTTTTGTATAACACTATTTCATTTGTCCTTCAACTTGTCGGTATATCGATTGTGTTCAACAGCAACCTCGTATGTAAACTACTTAGCAAAATAATAATTCACTCTTTTTCACGTCAAAGAAATTGTCCCGAACCTTCAACAACGTCATCCTAAGTCAACGCATAGATACAAACTTCTCAGGAAGAGATTTCAACATCCTCTTATGTCAGAAATTTGTTCACTTTCAAGATATTTAAATGTTTTTTTATTTACCTCAGAAGTAATTTTTTTATATACGACGTTGCTGTTCAACACAATCGAGATGGTCTTTGCCGTGCCATACCTTCGTTAATCCTACCGATACTATATCTAAATTATTTTAATACCTTCCTGCAATCATAGACTAGTTGTTTGCAGTTGCGTTATTTTCTTAAATCAGGAATTTTTCCGTTGTAATAGCAGCTGAATCTCCACCATTTAATACATGAAATATTCATGTGACTTAATTTTAATGATCTGCGTAATATAAGGCAGCTTTAAACCAAGTGTCCCATGTTGTAATTTCAGGTTCAGATTTTAATATTCTTGATAGGCCTTTAAGTAATATTTTTATGGATGATGATAATAAAACAATCTACATCGCTGTATGAATGACGAATAGCTTTAGCAACTCTTTGCATGCCGTGTGCAAGGCAAGTTACATGCAACATTTTTGTCTACCGGCCTTTAAGTTTTTGCTGCTTTGACAACATATGGAGCTTTATCTGTAATGAAGATAAGCACATCATTTTTAATCTCTTCTGCCCATAAAATACACACATGTAAAATAATATTTATGAAAATTCACATACTAAAAAGAATCCGAAATTTTCTTCCGTTGCTTCTCAAGAATAATTTAGTGCAGTCGCTCTTGATGCCTCATTTTGATTACTGTGACACTCTTTACACTGACCTTAACATGAGACTGGCAGATTCACTACAGCGTGTTCATAATCCATTTGTTCGATTTATATACTACGTCAGTGGATCTGACCGTATCACACCTTCACTAAATATGCTGTCCTGGGTCCATCTGAAAGAGCGAAAAACTATTCACTCTCTCAAGTTACTCTTCAATATTCTTCAGAACTCTAACCCTAGCCACTTAGCTTCTCGTTTTCAATATTTGTCCTCTTATCACGAAATAGATACTCGCTCACAACACCATATCACACTCTCCATTCCTAAACACAGAACATTCTCCTACTCTTCATCTTTCTCCGTCTCTGCAGCTCATCTCTGGAACTCTCTACCACAACATGTGAGAGACTATCGGACATTATCTAGTTTCAAAATAAACTAAAATTGCATTTTTTCCAGTTCAGTTTCCTTTCAATTATGAGCTCTATTCTCTGCGATAGTTTTGTAAAAATATTTATATTTCTTTTCCTTCCGTTTAGTTTTTTTTTTTTTTTGTTCTCTATCATCACAAGCTGAATTTATTATCATACACTCTTTACAATGTGTTTTGTTTAATTTTAGTTCCTTTTCCTTTTTTATTATAATTTTATTAAATTCCGTCTGTTGTAATCTTCCTTACGTTTTCCTATTAACTGAGTTATCTTTATTATACTTCAATCTTTATATCTTTATTTTACTTCCTTATTTTCTATTTTGATATTATTTTCACGTTGTTTAGCGTCGATTTTCTTATCCTATTCGTTTTCGTGTTATAATAATAATAATAATAATAATTATTATTATTATTATTATTATTATTATTATTATTATTATTATTATTATTTCCAATTTTGAGGACCTAGATGCACAATTTTTCCTTACACGGTTCTCTGCAATAATACCGCCTACCACACCCGCCGCATATCTACAAATATGTCTGTTGTCTCATCAATTGGAACCCAGACGTTCTCACGTTCTCTCTAGTTTCAGCAATCGTATTCCCATAGAAAATGGGTAAAAATTTATGACATATTGTCGATTCGCCAGGAATATGTTGATTTGTACATTTTGCAGAAATTACCTAAATTAGGATTTATCCAGAGCTCTGAAAGTTGTGCTCGCATGTACCATCATGTCACATGTCTTTGGAGAAATCAATCAGATTATTTGCTTTGAATTGCTTGTAACATTTTCGTCACGTGTTTTCCTATTGCAATGTCCTATATATGTAATTGCCTATTTCTTTGTTCTTAACAGTTTGCAATTACACACTGCACACACAATTCCTTTTTTTTTTTTCTGTAATAAACATATGTCGTCGAATTTTCGAATAAACTCTCCAGTACTGATCTGTTGAAATTTATTTCACTTGGCACTGAGCAATTCGCCATTATGACACGTAAACACACTTTGAATGTCTTGCGTTGGATGCTCAGTATTGCTCTATGAGAGAGGTCAGGACTTACGTCATACTGACACCTCCAGAGAACCGGTAACTTGCATCTTCGTGTTAGTGCCCCGAGTCACGTGGTCTAGTGATAATTCTAGCGAGATGAGTCCAGGCTCCAGCGCCGAAAGTTACACAGCGTTTGCTCTTCAGGCTATGAATCTGTGAAAATATCGAACAAATTATTAAACAATGAAAATTTTGTTTTTAACTCTAAGTAATATAATAATATTGCTTTGTTCTTCATTCTAACTAATTATACTTTTCATTTACTTCATATTTCGCGAAGACAAATGTATATGGTAGACCTGTATAGGAAGGAAGCATATCGATAGTAGGCCTATATATCATATACATGCCGTACTTTGATACTCGTTTTCTCCATATTCAAATGCCCAACATTTTGTAACATTAAAAATCCTCTAATGAATGGACTTTTTGTCCAATCTCAGTGACAGTTATGACAGGAGTTCAGAAAAGCATGTGAAGTAAACGGACGCATGTGTTTTATTCTCCTATTGACAGTATTCAAATCACCAAGTGCTGAGGATGTGATAGGTTTTAAAAAATTGGAAAAAAAAACAACTACTAGGGTAAATAATTTTTTTTCAAAAGTAATTGAAAAAAATGAAAACATGTCACATTTAACGTAAATCTCTCAGGAATAAATGAAATTTAAATATATAGAAACTTTATGTAAACTTTGAAAATTGGGAAAATTTTAATTTAGTATTAAACAGAAAGCAAAATTAATAATAATTGTAAGTAAACTAATACGAATATAAAGGTGAAAATCCACACTGGAAAACAAATGTTGGTGAAGTTTTCAGACTAATTGATGAAAAATGTAGAAGTTAGAAATTTCACATATCCATAGCCTTAATCGACTTGAGGGAAATCCCCGCAAGAAACCTCAAACAACTCGTCCCAATAAGGTTTTGACCTCGAATCCTCTAGTTTCACGTTCAGACGTGCTAATCTTTACACCACAGAAGTGAGTCGAAGTTTTATATAAATTACTAAGTCGTTATAGTTACCCCGGTATAATTTTGTTTCCATCTGCATTGTGTTATGTGGCCGAGAAAATAAAAGCGTGATGGCTAGAAAATTACATTTGGTTAATGTTAGAAGTTTGGGAGAAATTTAATGCAGATTTGGAAAGAGGAAATAGAAAAGTCTGTCTAGATACAAATAACAAGGAAAATATTCGCGTATGAAAATCAAGAAAATACCACTGAAAGACGTTTTATTGCAATTAAATTTTCGGTTAATTGATTCTTTTTTTTTTTTTAGATTTATAATTTGAGTCTGTATCACGACGTTATTGTTCAGGTCAGTATTCATTTAAATTGCGTTTTATCACAAAATGGTATAAATGGTATTTGTAAAAATGATATATGTTATATATTTTATTACAAAGTTTAATCAATATCACACTCTAAGAGACATGAACAAATCTATCCAGTATACATTTCATTAAAACTGTACGAGTATTTACTTTTAGAACAATAGAAAATGTGCCAGCAAAAGTATGACAAAACAACTTTTACACTTTGCATGTAATTCAAATTCTAGCGTTCAGCCACTTAAATGTGGTGTATTTTTTATGTTTCCAATCGCCCAGATTATAGTAAAACTCGCTCAAAAACTAAATAAATGATGGCTAAATTCATGTTTCACACACTTATTGAAAGACAAACGAGAATATGACTTTTGACTGATAATCACCGAAATATTTCTCCCATTTCTTCCCTTACAGTCAAATCAAGACTTTTGAGATAATTCGTTACATGAAATGATTTTATAAAATGTTAGACGTTGTGTATGTTATGATCGATATATTTTAAAACTAATAATGTGTAAGTATTACTGAGATTTGTAGAATATTTGATTTTAGGAAAATACTTATCGCTTCATTTCTCTTAATTTAGGAGAGACTAGTATGTTTGAGAGACCGGTAATAATTTATAATAATATGCTTGAATTATGTCCAGTTCTTTTATGATGTTTATTTCACAGAGCAATTGAATAACATGTGAGCCCTTTATTAATATGTCACTGATAATTACAAAATAACATTTTTTTGTATCCTAGATCACAATTTTGCTGTGATACTGCGTTCTAGAAAAAAATTAAGCATCATTATATTTGGACACACTTTCTACGCTGCAGTATCTGTGACTCTAATGCTTCATATTGGAAATCAAGTGACACGCAAGGAATTCACTTGTTACGTTCATTCGAGGAAGACAGATATTGATTTAAAACGTCAATAGTAGTTGTTAAAAGTAATCTTGCTTAAGGTCTCATTTGTACTGTAAACAACAAAGTGGAAGCAACTTGCTATTTTCACTATGGAAGAATTTGGTGATAGTGAAGAAATTTATTCCACATTTAAGTACTTGATTTACATTGCAAAAGTGATAGGAATGGCGCCCTACTCATTTCGTAGGCACAAACAAAATGGAAAGAAGCACAATTGCAGTTTGAACTTTGGAATTTGTTGGAGCTGGTTATGCATTATTTTGATGATATGTGTGTCATGTTTTGTGGTGTATGGAGATATAGATTCGAATCTCACTGCTAAGCATTTATTTTTGGATCTTCTGTGCAGTATTTCACTTTGTGGAACTGGTATAGTATCCATACTCACTTTCGTTTCTCTGAAGAAGTATCACATTCCCCAGATAGTTAGACTGCTTGGTGAAGTAGACCGCATCTTATTACTAATGAAAGAAAAACATCAATTCTATGTTCGAATAAATATTGAAACGACAATTTACATTCTCATGCAAGTAGTTGTTATAGAAATTCCTTTTGTAATACATATTTTCGATGTTCACTTGAGAATGTCATATTTGTGTTTCTTGAATTTATTCCATGCTACAAATGGTGTTATGATTACATTATTTGTCATATTAGTATTAAACATCAAAAAGAGATACAAACACTTGAATTCTATTATTCAAAATTTCAATTCTGCACATCGAATACAGAAAGATGTCTTGAATCAGGATCGTAATGTAATGTGTGTAATAGATATCGAGAACGCTGTTGACAGTGTTCCTGCACCACAAGTGACAACACGAGAAATGCTTAAAATTATTCACAACTGGAGACTCATACACAGTAAACTTTATGACACTGTTCAAATAATGAACTCCACTTTTGGGTTTCCATTTTTCGTCGCTTCCTGTTGGATATTCTGTTATGTTATAAATATGGTGTTATGTATGCTTTACATTGTGAAATTCGATAATATTGCCAAGATTGAAGGTTCTGTTCTATTGTTTTTAGCATTTATATTGGCTCTTACGTTAGTGACATTAGTGTTGTTATTCCAAGTTTGCGTTTTTTGTCATTTCACAGCTGAAGAATCCAAGAATTCTGTATGTGAAGTTCGGAAGTTGTGTCAACTCCAGTACCTCCCGTTGAATGTGGCAACAGAATTACAAACACTTCTTGTCCATGTGAATCATGGTACAGTAGAATTTACTGCGTGTGGCTTCTTTACTATTAACTTGTCATTTCTGTACACAATGCTGGGAGTCTTCGCTTCTTATTTTGTGGTGTTAGCACAAACAATGTAGAATTTCAGTACGAATTTTATTATGAGCTCTCGATTTAGTGTATGTAGTAATTTTTTTCTGACAAGAAAGTTAAGAAAACCTTCCATGTTCCCAAGTTTGAAACTAAATTCAAAATTTATTCACGAATACGTAATGTAAAAGGTGGATGAAATGAAAGCATATGGTGGCACTGGTAAATATGAATTACACAAATATTTCACAGGAATTTTAAAATATCTTTATTTGAGAAATATATATCTTGCTGTTCCATTTTTGGAACATGATACAGTTTTCTGCGATCCTTCAGTTATCGACGGTTATACTCGTAGACGAAATAGAATAATTGTCTCCTAGACTATCTCTACCACATTTGATTACCACTCGCAGATGCAGTAATATATTTCGTAATAAGAATGAACTAGATATTGACTACTAATTTATGAGGTTACCTGTTCGGACATAATTGTATGACTTTACTTCATTAATGCGTCAATGAAATTTTACTCAATTACTAGAAGAACGTTATTATTTGCTGTACCTGAAATTACATTTCTATCCTAGGCCATTTCTATGGCTTGGAAATTGATGAAATATCTTTTGTTAGAGATATCACAGAAAATACAGGAGGCAATATAAACTCTTTTTACTTCAACACCAAATAATATAGCACAATTTTATTTTGTATTCTTGTTTTCTCTTTCGGTCTTTTTTCTATTGGTCACTTTTAATGAAATGTTCCATTTTTTCTACAGTTTTTCACTTTTATGCTTTTGAAGTGTGTATTTTTACGTTGGTGTCCTAGTCTGTTATTCGAGAACCTACTGGAGATTGGTTACGCTATTCTATTATATCATGCAGGAATTTTCCTTATGGCTGCATCAGCCTTGACTTCTGATCACGTGTGCTACATGCTTCCCCCCATTCAGCGCAACAGAACAAATACTGCAGCTACATTGTTTCTCACAAGACGTAAAAATTCTTAAAGTAAAATTAAATAGACGAAGGTTTTTGCGACATAGAGTGATTCAGTTTGATGACAATGTTTTTTCCACAGATGATAGAATACTATTTTTTTAAATCGTGTGAAATTGAAGTAAGTACAGAAGCAGTCCGTTATATGGTGAAAGCGGTCACGGTAATTAAATCATTTTACATAAAAATGGCTCACATAATATGAATGGTTCATGATCTTAATAGTGTATGAGATACTGTGTCAAAAATAACCGCTAGTTGATACATTCATGTCAACCGGTAACTTCCATCTTCCCATTAGTACCCCTAATCACGCGGTCTAGTGATAATTTTAACGAGATGAGTCCATGGTCCAGCTCCGAAAGTTACACAGAACTTGCTCTTAAGGCTATGAATCAGAGAAAATAACGAAAAAGAAACATTAAAAAATGAATTTTTTTAACTCTAAAAATATAAGGTTTCGGTTTTCTAAATCTCTGTTTATTTTGCCCCTAAGACAATTAAAATCCCTGAGGACGAATTGAAAGCGACCAGCGTGTACGTGGAGATGCAGCCCTTTATTCTGGCACTCAGCTGTCATTGTGATAGAATTTGCTCTTCATTCCTACTCACATATTTCGCGGTGTTATGTAGGAGAAAATGTGTGTGATAGAGCTGTAATGGAAGGAAGCGTATCGATAGTATTTATCATATATATGCTGTACATTGATACTCGTTTTCTCGACATTCAAATGTTCAACATTTTGTAACGTTCAAAATTCTCTACTGAATACAGTTTTTCTCCACTCTCAGTGAAATTTTGCACAGGAGTTCACAAAAGCATGTGAAGTAAACTGAACCATTGTTTTCGTCTGCTATTGACGATATTCAAATCACCATGTGCTGAGGATGTGATAAGCTTGAAAAAATTAAAACAAAATATCAAGTAAGTGCGTAAATATATATTTAAAAAATTGAAAAAACACGAAGAACTTGTCACATTTTATGTAGATCTGTCAGGAATAAATGAAATTTGGATATATAAAAACTTTATGTAATCTTTGAAAATTAGTACAACTATAATTCTGCATTAAAAGCAAGCAAAAATAATTATAGGTAATCTCATTGGAATACCACACTGTAAGAAATGTTTGGTGAATTTTCACATGAATTGCTATAAAAATGTAGGAGTTAGAAATTTCACATTTCCATAGCGTTATACGGGTTGAGAGAAACTCCCGGAAGAGACCTCGAACAAGTAACTCATAACAAAAATGATTTGAACCCGGACCCGCTAGTTTCACGGTCAGACATGCTAATTGTTACTCCGAAGAAGGGAACCGAATTTTTATATAAATTCCTAAGTCGTGATTGTTACCGCTGTGTAATTTTGGTGTCCTTTCCATTGTATTATGGAACAGAGAAAAGAATAGAGTAATGGCTAGAAAATTACATTTGGTTAATGTTATAAGTTTGGAAGAAATTTATTGCAGATTTAGAAAGAGTAAATAGAAACGTGTATCTAAGAACAAATAGCGGAGGAATTATTTACGTATGGAAGTCAACAAAACACCGCTGAAAGACGTTTCATTGGAATAAATTTTCAGTTAAATGATTCCCTTTCTTACATTTATAATTTGAAGACTATATTACGACGTTACTGTTCAGGCTAGGTTCATTTAAAAAATGAATTTTATCAAGGAATGGTATAATTGTTATTTGTAAAAATGATATACATTATCAATTTTATCACAAATTTTAATCAATATCACATTGTAAGAAGCATAAAAAAATATTATGCAGTATACATTTCATTAACATTGTAAGAGTATTTACACTTAGAACATCAGAAAATGTGCCGGAAAAAAGCGTAACAAAACAGCTTTTACAATTTGCACGTCATTCAAATTCAAGAGTTGGGCCATTTAAATATGGCGTTATTTAATGCTTCCAAACAACCACAGCATATATTTAAACTTGCTTAACATACAAATAAATGATTGCTAAGTTCATTTTTCACACAGTCATGGAAAGACAAACGAAATTGCGACTTTTGACTGATATTAACCGAAATTTTATCTCCCATTTCCTCCCTTCAAGTGAAATTGAGACATTTTGAAATAATTCGTTGATTGAAAAGATTTTTGTAACATATTAAATTTTGTTTATGTAATTAACGGTAAATTTTAAAACTAATTATGTCTAAGTTGTACTGAGATTTTTAGCATATTTCGTTTTAGAAAAATACATGTCAGTTCATTTCTCTTCATTTAGGAGTGTCTCGTATGTTTGAGATACCGGTATTGGTTTATATTGATATACTTGTGTTATATCCAGATATATATGACGTTTATTTCATAAAGCAGTTGAATGATATGTGAGCCCTTCATTAAGATGTCACTGATAATTGCAAAATAATATTCTTTACATATATCAAAATATCCTGTGATGTTCTGTTCTAGAAATAATAAAAGATGATTACAATTGAACATATTTCCATACTTGAGTATCTGTGAATCCAGTGTCTCATATTGCAAATCAAGCGACATGCAAGCAATGCATTTACTGCGCTCATTCGAGAACGACGGATTTTTACTACAAAAGAGTAGCCTTGCTGAAGATCTCATTTGTACTGCAGTCAATAAAGTGAAAGCAACCTCCTGTTTTCACAATGGAAGAACTCGGTAATAGTGAACAAACCTATTCCACATTTAAGTACTTGATCTACATTTCAAAAGTGATAGGAATGGCGCCCTACTTATATCGTAGACACAAACAAAATGGAAATAAGCGCAACTGCAGTTTGAGCTTTGCAATTTGTTGGAGTTGGTTATGCATTATTTTGATGATTTGTGTCTCATGTTTTGTGATATATGACGAAATAGTAGAAAGAAAACTTTCTGCTAAGAATTTATTTTTGTTTCTCCTACGCAATACTTCACTGTGTGCAACTGGTATAGTATCTATGCTCACGTTCGTTTGTCTGAAGAAGTATCACGTTTCACAGATAGTTAGACTGCTTGGTGAAGTGGACCACATCATGTTACTATCGAAAGAAAAACCGATTTTATGTTCGAATGAAAATTGAAACGACAATTTACATTCTCATGCAAGTAGTTATTATAGAAATTCCTTTTGTAATGCATATTTTCGATGTTCACTTGAGAATGTCATATTTGTTTTTCTTGAATTTATTCCATGCTTAAAATGCTGTTACGATTACATTATTTGTCATATTAATATTAAACATCAAAAAGAGATACAACACTTGAATTCTATTATTCAAAATTTCAATTCTGCACATCGCATACAGAAAGATGTCTTGAATCTGAATCGTAACGTAATGTGTGTAATAGATATCGAGAACGCTGTTGACAGTATTCCTGCACCAGAAGTGGCAACACGAGAAATGCTTAAAATTGTTCACACCTGGAGACTCATACACAGTAAACTTTATGACACTGTTCAAATAATTAACTCCACTTTTGGGTTTCCATTTTTCGTCGCTTCCTGTTGGATATTCTGTACTGTTATAAATATGGTGTTACATATGCTGCTTGTTGTGATATATCCTGATGATGTCAAGATGAAATATTCTCTTCTATTGTCTGCAGCATTTGCATTGACTCTTACGTTAGTGATATTAGTGTTGTTATTCCAAGTTTGTGTTTTTTGCCATTTGACAGCGGAAGAATCCAAGAATTCTGTATGTGAAGATCGGAAGTTGTGTCAACGCCAGTACATCCCGTAGAGTGTGGCAACAGAATTACAAAGACTTCTTGTGCATGTGAATTATGGTAAAATAGAATTTACAGCGTGTGACTTGTTTACTATTAACTTGTCTTTTCTGCACACAATACTGGGAGTCATCGCTTCTTATTTTGTGGTGTTAGCTCAAACTATGTAAAAATTGAGTACGAATTACATAATGCGCTCTCGATTTAATGTGCAATAGAGAGTCTCGTTTAGGCACATTAAAAACGTGAACAAAGTGCAGGCAACGTGTGGAGTTTGGACAAGCCGTGCGATAAATAATAGGGATGCACAAGGTTTTAGTTACAAAATTTATGGCGGAGCATTTATTGAAATCATATTTTCCAAAAACACAAATCAAAAGAACATAAATTTCATAATGTTATCATATACACGTTTTAACAAAGTAGCAATTGTAACGTCGAAATTTTCAATATAAAGAATCAAATGTTGCTACTTATATGATATTTCTATCAAGCGGAATTTTTTACGGTCATGAATTTCATTCTGTAGAGACTAACATAATATCACCTTTTTCTGTGGCCGAATTAACAATACTACAGTACTGTAATTATTTTTGGTTTTTAGTAGGTTATTTTACGATGCTGTGTCAACATCTTAGGTTATTTAGCGTCTGATTGAGATGAAGTTTATAATGCTTTGAAATGAGTCAGGGGTCCAGTACCGATTGTTACCCAGAATTTGTTCATTTTGGGTAGAGGGAACACGGAAAATATCTCAATCACGTAACTTGTCTCGACCAGGATTCGAACCTGGACCACCTGGTTTCCCGGCTAGGCGCACTAACCGTTACTCCACAGGTGTGGACAATTATGCTTAGGAAATGGTATTGTCACTTCAAATCAGTATACTGTAGCTTTGTTAATTCGGCCACAGAAGACGGTGATATTATGTTAGTCATAGACAGAATGAAATTCATGACCATAAAAAAAAACTGCTTGTGAGCAACATCATATATGTTGCAAAATTTGATTTGTTATATTGCACTATTTCAACGTTACAATTGCTTGTTTGTTAAAATGTGTACATGATAACGTTATGCAATATGCGTTGTTCTGTTTGTGTGTTTTTGGAATATATAATTTCAATAATCAATGCTCCGCCATAAATAGGGACCGGATTTTTATGTAATATCAAGGTGTAAAACACGTACATATTTATGTAAAAAAAAAATGAACTGAATATGTACCAAAATGTGTAAAATCATGAAAATATTTAATATCAATATCTGCGCTGGTTTGTATTGTTAAGCGCCTAGATATTTGTACTCTGGTAGAATTTTTAACTTTCTGTTCTTCATGACGATTTCTACTGTTTCTGGTGCCCTTCCGCCGATTCTGAGTATCATCATTTCTTTCTGGTCCACATTTATATCAAATTTGTTTTTATTGAACCATTTAAAGTGATGTTTGTTGTTTGTTGTAACTTTGAAAGGTCTTTAGACCCTATTAGTATGTCGTCCGCTTATGCGTATGAGATTATTCCCTCCTTGATTTTTACAATACAAAGTAGTTGTATGAGAAAGGTTGCCTTTTGTTCACTCATATTAACAGTGAGCGCTAAGGAGTGAGTGCCACTTTTATTTCCTGAAACTAAGATGTTTAAATTTCATCCCGAAATAAATCCTTTCTCGAGTAAGTAAAAAGACATTTTTAATCTGTGTATTTCAAATTGTAAACTTCCCCAGCAGAAGTTTTCTTTTTCCTTTTAAAGAAGTAAACATGAATAAAACCCTATAAATATGTAGATTTATGTAATACCAAGCCATAATATGTAATGTAGGGTAAATATGTAAAAATATATAGTTTCAAATTTTAATATATTAATGGTAATTACAAGATTCGCAAAGATTTGTTATTTATATACGGTTATGTTGAAAGGGCTATAATATGTAATTACATAAAAGTCCGGTCCTTAGCCATAAATGTTCTAGCTTCTTGGCTAGTGCCATGCTTATGGGTAAGGTGTCCCATCCCCTTAACTTGTGCAGTGCTCTCCCCACCCCTCAACTTGTACAGTTCTCTAACAGACAAACTACACGTTACACAAACGACTGCTTTTGGGAGCTTTACAGAGATGTAAAGATGGGCCTGTATACAAATTTTGGATACGAAATTCCTGTTCGAGTCGAAACCCTTCCCTTGTAAGAGCACCGGTAACTTATATGTTCGTATTAGTGCCCCGAGTCACGTGGTTTAGTGATAATTCTAGCGAGATGAGTCCAGGGTCCGGCTCCGAAAGTTACACAGTGTTTGCTCTTAAGGCTATGGATCGGTAAAAATAACGAAAAAAAAAAAACATTAAGAAATGGAAATTTCGTTTTTAACTCTAAAAATGTAATAATGTTTCAGTTTTCTAAATCTGTGTTTATTTTGCCCCTACGACAGTTTATAGATCCACAGGACGAATTTAAAGGGACCAGCGTGAACGTGCAGCTGCAGCCCTTTAAACCGACACACAGCTGTCATTGTGACACCTTTTGTTCTTCATTATAACTAGGCCTAATATTACTTTTCATTCAGTTCATATTTCGCGCTGTTATGTAGGAGAAAAATGTGTGTGATAGACCTGTATAGGAAGGAAGCATATTGATAGTATATTTATTTTAATATTATGACGTTTATAAACATATTATATTATTTAGCGTCTGAATGATATAAGGCTGGTGAAATGAGTCCTGGGTCCAGAATCGAAAGTTACCCAGCATTTGCTCATATTGGTTTGAGGGGTACATAACCCCGGAAGAACCTCAACCAGGTAACTTACCCCAAACGGGAATGGAAACCGGGTCACCTGGTTTCGAGGCCAGACGTGCTAACTGTTACTTCACAAGTGTGGAATCGATAGTATATATCATATACATACTGTACTTTGATACTCGTTTTCTCGATATTCATATGTTGAACATTTTGTAACATTCAAAATGCTCTAATGAATGCAGTTTTTCTCCAATTGCAGTGAAATTTTGCACAGGAGTTCACAAACGCATGTGAAGTAAACTGACCGCATATGTTTTCTTCTGCTATTGACAGTATTCAAATCACCCTGTGTTGAGGATGTGATAAGTTTTAGAAAATTGAAAAAAAAAAGAGCAACTAACAGGATTCATATATATTTTTTAAAACAAATTGGAAAAATACGAAATGATATGCAATATTTTACATATATATACCAGGAATAAATTAAATTTAAAATGCAAGGAAACAATATGTAAACTTTGAAAATTGGGACAGTTGTAATTCAGCATTAAAAAGAAAACAAAAGTTAATTTTATGTAAACCAATTGTAATATCAAAGTGAAAATTTGTGTGTTGCATATCGATACTTGTAACAAACAATTGGTGAAAGTTTCAGATTAATTAGTGTAAAAATGTAGGAGTTAGAAATTTCAAATATCCATAGCCTTAAACGGGTTGAGGGAAACCCCCGTAAGAAACATCAAACAAGAAATTCATCACAACAAGAATTTGAACGAGGATCCGCTAGTTTCACGGTCAGACGTGCTAATCGTTATTCCACAGAAGTGAACCGAAGTTTTATATAAATAACACTGTGTAATTTTGTTATCCTTTCCATTGTATTTATGGCAGAAAAAAGAAAGAAAGAGAAGAAACTTAATGGCTAATTTTAGAAAATTTAACATTTGTTAAAAAGAGTAAATTAATGTTGAAAAAAGTTTGAGAAATAGACAAAATACAAAATGTTCTGATAGACGTTTCATTGCTATAAAATATTCGGTTAATTGATACTCTTTGTAGATTTATAATTTGAGTCTGTATTACGACGTTATTTTTGAGGTTAGGATTCAGTTTAAAAATGCGTTTCATTACAAAATATTATAATGGTAATTGTAAAAATGATACAGATTGTAACATTTATTCACAAATGTTAATCAATATGAAACTAAAAGAAACATAAACAATACTATACAGTATACATTTCATTAATCTGTATCAGTATTTACACTTAGAACATGAGAAAATGTGATGCAAAAAAACGTGAGAAAACAGCTTTTATTGTTGGCATAGAATTCAAATTCAAGAGTTCAACCATTTAAATATGGCGTAAATTTTATCCTTCCAAATGCCGCAGAGTATACTGAAATTTGCTCAACATCCAAATAATGATGGCTAAATTCATGTTTCACACACTCATGGAAAAACAAACCAAATTGCGAATTTTGACTGAAAATGACCGAAACTCAACCATTTCCTCCTTTAAAGTGAAATTAAGATATATTGATATAATTCGTTGAATAAAATGATTTTGTAACATAATAGACTTTGTTTATGTAATGAACGATATATTTTAAAAATAATAATGTGTAATTAGTACTGAAATTTGTAGGGTACTTCGTTTTAGAAAATTACTAATCAGTTCATTGCTCTTCATTCAGGAGTGACTCGTATGTTTGAGATACTGGCAATAATTTATAATAATATGCTTGAATTATGTCTGGTTCTTTATGATGTTTATTTCACAGAGCACTTGAATGACATGTTAGTTTTTCATTAAGATGTCACTGATAATTTCAGAATAATATTTTTATGTATAGAAAAATTTGCTGTGATGTTCCGTTCTAGAAAAATTTAAGATAATTATTTACACACTTTCTATACTGGAGTGTCTTGAATTTTGAAAATTGCAAATCAAGCGACACGCAAGAAATTCATTTGCTACTTTCATTCGAGTGTGACAGATTTTGATTAAAAGAATCAATGGGATTTGTTAAGAGTAACCTTGCTGAAGGTCTCATTTGTATTGTAATGAACAAAGAGTAAAGCAACCTGCTATTTTCACTATGGAAGAATTCGGTAATAGTGAAGAAATTTATTCAACATTAAAGTACTTGATCTACATTTCAAAAGTGATAGGAATGGCGCCCTACTCATTTCGTAGACACAAGCAAAATGGAAAGAAGTGCAATTACAATTTGAACTTTGGAATGTGTTGGAGTTGGTTATGTATTATTTTGGTGATTTGTGTCACGTGTTTTGTGATATATGAAGAAATACGCAAAGAACTTCCTCCTAAGGATTTATTTTTAGTCCTTCTGGGGAATACTTCACAATGTGGAACTAGTATAGTATCGTTCTGACGTTCGTTTGTCTAAAAAAGTATCACATTTCCCAGATAGTTAAACTGCTGGATGAAGTGGACCACATTTTGTTACTGCCGAAAGAAAAACATCGATTCTATATACGAATGAAAATTCAAACAACATTTTACATTCTTCTGCAAGTAGTTGCTATAGAAATTCCTTTCGTAATAAGTCTTTCCAAAGTTGACTTGAAATTGGCATATTTGTGCTTCTCTAATATCATCTACATTTCAAATTGTGTCATGATCGCATTATTTATCATATTAGTACTAAACGTTAAGAAGAGATATAAACTCTTGAATTGTAATATTAAAAATTTCAATTCTGCACATCGCATACAAAAAGACTTCTTGCATGTGAATCGTAATGATATGTGTGTAATAGATATCGAGAACGCTGTTGACAGTATTCCACCACCACGAATGACAACACGAGAAATGCTTAAAATTATTCACAACTGGAGACTCATACACAGTAAACTTTACGACACTGTTCAAATAATTAACTCTGCTTTTGGGTTTCCATTTTTCGTGGCTTCTTGTTGGATATTCTGTAGTATTATAAATATCATTTTGCTTATGCTGTACGTTGTGAAAATCGCCCAACTTGACCAAACTCAAAGTTTTATAATAATTTCTGTAGCAACTATATTGGCTCTTACAGTTGTGACATTAGCGATGTTATTCGAAGTTTGTGTTTTTTGCCATTTGACAGCTGAAGAATCCAAGAATTCTGTATGTGAAGTTAGGAAGTTATATCAACTCCAGTACCTCCCGTTGAATGTGGCAATAGAATTACAAAGACTTCTTGTCCATGTGAATTATGGTCCAGTAGAATTTACAGCGTGTGGCTTCTTTACTATTAACTTGTCATTTCTGTACACAGTGCTGGGAGTCATCGCTTCTTATTTTGTGGTGTTAGCTCAAACTATGTAAAAGTTTATTTGTAATTTCATTATTAGCCTCAAACTTATTGAATGTACTAATGGTTTTCTATTCAGGAAACCTTCCAATTATCCCTTGGAACGGATTTCAAAATTTGTACACGAGTAGCTACATAATGTAAAGATCGGATTAAATAAAAGAATATGCTGCCAGTGGGAAATGTGAAGTACACTAATAACTCAGATGGATTGCATAACATCTTTATTTGAGAAGTATTCATCCATGGTATGGAAATCTGAATGTTTATACAGTTGTCTGCGGTCCCTCAGTTATCATAGGCTGCAATCATAGAGGAAATATAATCATTCTCTGCTGGACTATCTTCACTACTGGCAGATAATATTACATTTCGTGGTGAAAAATAAGTAATAAGACAGTGACTTACGTGTATGTACATTGTACAACTTAATTACATTAATGGCTGTAGAAATATTTACTCAATTATTAGAAAAATTACAGTTCCCTTTACATTTATATTCTATATTTTGTGTGTGAGATTTGTAATTGCACATACATTTCTGCGAGACATTTTATTTATAGAGCATTTGCCAATACACAAAGTGTCGAGGCGTGTTTGGATTTGAGGTGTTGCAAGTTGCTGCTGTTTGTATAAAGCGATTACAAGTTATTCATGCCGTATATTTACTTTATGTGATGTGTTATTTATACACTGGTTGACATACGTTTTGCATCTTGTGTGTGATGCAATATTTAATATCGATCTTTGGTTGTAGAATCCAAATTTGCCTTGGAATTTCTGTATCACGTAAGGTTTTTGGGATATATTAGATTTTATATAGAATATTTATTCGTTTATGCTTTTTGTGTTCCCATTTTTTCAGTGAAATTATGTAATAAATTAGTGGCTGTGCTTGTTACACTCTTTATTTGGATCTAATATACAGTGGAACAAATTTTGAAAGGATTATGTTTCCATTGTAACAGGTCTACTGCATAACTAAAAGAATATGGAATGTAAAATGTGACTGAAAAATCATTTTTTAAACTCGGACCCTGACTTTTTCCAAAAAAAAAAAAAAAAAAATCTGTGGTGCTTGTAGTCACGAACAGAGTGAACGCTTTAATCAAGACATCCTTACCATGGGGCACTGTTACCAAGGTCACTGGAAACCTTCAGTGATGGTTGATTACTGTTGTAATAATAAGATCTTGGATTAGTGGGAATTAATTTAGTGCTTTTGTTGGTTTTTATGAATTTTTTATGTTACCAAGAAAACTTTCGTGGGTCCTAAGTGTTATGTTATGTTTGTATTTAAAATGGTAAATGTTTCCCAATATTGTAGTGCTATTTTTGTGTTATTGTTATGTATCTAGAAAA
Organism: Periplaneta americana; assembly: GCA_025594305.2. NCBI lineage: Eukaryota > Metazoa > Arthropoda > Insecta > Blattodea > Blattidae > Periplaneta > Periplaneta americana. Next base: position 43,193,634 of record JAJSOF020000003.1, on the reverse strand, counting down.
TGTGATGTAATAGAAAGGAGCGGATTTTCCATTGAATTCAACAAACGAAAATTAGGTAAAACCATCCATTTACAAACCAGATACAGCAAAAAGTTTCAATTTGATGAGTAGCCTTATTTGTCTCTTTGTATTTCATGTGTGAGATTTCTGTAGCTGTGTATATATTTTTTGAAATAGAAATGTAAATTTGCTGGAATGATTTGAGAAACTAAGATTAAACAAGTATAGAATAGACAGTTATGTATAAATAGATTATGTTATTAGCCTTTGTTTATTTTGATGTATCAACATATGAAAGGTAACAGGTTTGTTTCCTGATGTTTTCGGTTTTATTTCCAATTATACATGAGTGTTGAATACTGCTTATGTCTTTCCTATTTTTAATTTTATGCAGAAAACCAAAGGTGTAAAGGTTGAAGAGGAATATTTTGAACTTGTTTTCAAGATTCATGTTTTTAATTTGTAAACTTGCATCAAGGAGTCTGTTTTTAGAATCACACCATATACTTACTTCTCAATTTTTTTTTAATTGTTTCCAATCTCTGGTAGCGAATTTGAATGACATCATGTGCGTCAGGAGTCACACGACAGCTGAACTGCGGCGCGAGGTGACAGACCAGTAGTGAGTGATCTCATAGTCAGAGTGGACGGCGACTCGCAGCAGAAATTTCCAAGAAAATCGAGCTTTTTTGGGAGGCGTATATTACGACGTTATTTCCAAGAAAGGCATCTCCCTTGTACTTGATAAGATTGGTAGAGCTCGAATAGAATTAATTTTTTTCATCTCGTGGTGTGCGGCGACTTGTAACGTGGGGGGGGGGGTGGATTTGCTTGCTTTTTCCACTCTGGAATTAATCCCATCCATGCTTTGCCAGTCTTATTAGGTACACACATGATGCCTTTTTTGGAAACAACGACACCACGTTTTTTGCAGGCTCCTATGATTTTCACGTAACTATACTTGGCATCGCAAAGGGTTGTTATGTACCCTGCCAAAAAGGCTCGATTTTCTTGGGCATTGCTACTGTGATACACCGTGCACTGCGATTTTTGAAATCACTCACTATTGGTCTGTCACCTCTCGCTGCAATTCAGCTATTGGTGTGATTCCTGATGTACATGATGTCATTCAAATTCGTTATCGGAGATCGGAAACAACTCTGTATTCTTGTTGTCTCAAAACGTAAGAAATATCACATTATACTATTTGCACACTATTATTTACTAAATTAGTCTCAAATTAATGGACCCAATGTATGTGTACATATCAAAGTGCTTCAGTATATCAATTCATCATTATGTGTAGTAATAAGGCTATGAATTAAATAAAAAATTATAGGCAAAAGCTAATCAAAAGAAATTAATAATAATGGCACCTAAGATCTTCTTATTTTCTTGTGAAGTGGAGGGTCTACTGGGATCGATTACGAGATCTGGAAGAGTTAAATCGAAGTGTTAGGGATGAGATACAACAGATCAATCGAGCAGTGATGTTGAAAATGTTAAACGATATTCAAGACAGTCTTATGCGTTGTTTGGCAGTGACTAGGGTACATTTTGAACACCACCTGTGAACTGGTATCTGTCATGATAGCCTATTATACGCACAATGTATAGTTGGTCATAACAAATTGTTATGGATTATTATGCAAGAAACTGGGTGTATTTGGTCAGTGCATGTAGTTACCGTTTATAAAGATTAAAACCAATTTTGAAGGTATTACAATTTAATAAAAAAAAGAAGCTCTAATTAAGGAAACATTTCTTCGGTCAGAACGATGCAACTTAAA
>JAJSOF020000003.1:43121819-43191744 GCA_025594305.2 Periplaneta americana | reverse complement strand
CCTATTGGGTTAAAGGAAAACCCCGGAAAAACCTCAACCAGGTAACTTGCACCGACTGGGATTCGAACCCGGGCCACCTGGTTTTGCGGCAAGACGCGCTCACCGTTACTCCACATTTGTGGACCTACGTACGTACGTTTGTATGCATGTATGTATGTATGTATGTATGTATGTATGTATGTATGTATGTATGTATGTGTGTATGTATGTATGTATGTATGTATGTATGTATGTATGTTGTAGCGGTCGACCGTCGTCGTCGCCCTCGGCTGCCAGCTCCGTCATATATGGAAAGTATCTCGAGGATGGCACGTCGATGTCAATAATTAACTATGTACACTGATTAATTTGGGCGCCAGCCTCCTCGAGATTACTCCGGTAGAGGTATGAGGTTCCCAGGTCAGCTGCAAAACGGTCGGGACATGGGGTTTGGGAGACGTGCTCGTAGGTTGAAATGATGTAGGCGCACACCAGAAGTTGTTGGTAAGAACTATGAAAACGTTTATTATTACTATTATTATTATTATTATTATTATTATTATTATTATTATTAAGTGTTCGTTTCAGATTAGCAGAAATGCGCGTCCAAGTGTATAATATCTCGCTCTCACTTTCCGCAAGTTGGTATACTAATTTCTGAGTTCACGTAATTATATCTTTTGTACTATAAAACACCAGTAATATAACGGACAGTTGATAACGTGATGAGAGGAAAGAATTCAGACTTATAATAATAATGCAACACACGACTTCTTACTACACCCACTAAAAAATTCTAAGTCCGTAAATTGTTATACTTCCGAGTTAGGTTTGCCGAGAATATATGGAGTGCAACTTCTCCGTACGCGTTCTATATGCCTTCTGTCTATCTGCCAAATCTATCCCCTACTTTCAACCACCAAACCATAGAATTTCGCCCTCCTATCTATATATCACGTGTCTCTATTAAGAATCCTGATTGGCCATGATTACACTTACGTCACTTAAGACGCGTTCTTCAAAAATTGTTCGTTAACTAGAACATCCCCTTACTTCCGGGGTTCTGACAATTCTCTGACATATACCAGATCATCTCTTTTGGAACCTGGCTTGGCGTCATCTTACTGACCACCCGCAGGCAAAGTCCATACATTCCCTCATCAGTCAACTCCACGCCTGGACACATGTTTCCTGTCCGCCTAGCTTCCTTTCGGCCTTCCTGTCCACCTGTTACTTCCGTCTCAGATTTTGAAACTAACTTACACGTCCGCGCATCCTATCCATATAAGAATATTGACACGAAATACTAATCTAATCAAAACCTCTTATCCTATACGAGGAACCGTCTCAATGTATGTATGTATGTATGTATGTATGTATGTATGTATGTATGTATGTATGTATGTATGTATGTATGTATGTATGTATGCATGCATGTGTGTAACTTATGTATGTATGTGACTTATGCATGATTGTTTGTATGTATGTATGTTTGTTTGTATGTATGTACATATATGTGTATGTATGCATTTATGCACGCTTGTATGCATGTATGTGTATGTACGTATATATGTACAGTATGTATGTATGTTTGCATATATGCACGTATACATTTATTAGCACTGCAATTGGATATACTTCCGGAGCAGTGATATGTAATATAAGCTACAATACAAGTAACAATACAATAATAATTACAGCAACAGCAGTTTGAAGGTAGATTAGCTTGATCTAATTTAAATGCCATAAACAAAGAAATGTATATGTTGAAGAAGTAAAAACTGACTAGCTTGATCTAATTTAAATCTCTTAAGGGAAACAAATTTATTTGTTGAATATGTAAATACTGATTAACTTGATCTAATTTAAATCTCGAGCCGTGTATGCCGGCTCAGAGTCATAGATGCCGACTCAGACTCTTCAGCGCCACTTCATGAGTATAGTTACGGGCATGTCCCATCCTTCTAGCTACGTCACAGCAGCATCGTCATGCTGGTAAACGAGCAGGAGGGGGAACCGAACCTTGGTGGTAGCAACGAGCCCTAAGACATTTACTCGCGATCTAGTCTTATACTAGGAAGGTCTCCTAGTATGGGAAGACACGGGGAGCTGGCTAACTCCGAAGTTTCGGAGTTGTAACATAATATATATGGTTTGGTAGCTTGGGACCCATTCAGAGGTGCAGTATGGAAATATATTGTAACTTAGCGGAATGGGCACTCCTCTCGTTTACTGGTTTGTTATTAGTAATAATTGCAAAGTACAGTACAGAATTGTTTTCAAAATTCTTAGCGGCCGGTATTATAATTTCTAGCGTCTATACTTGAGCACAGTTGTGAATTCTGGAAGATTCTGTGCTGAATTCATCAGGATTATACTAAACTTCTTCTTAGTTCTGATTACTTTCATTTACTTGTTATACATTTAATTGGTGTATTATTAGTCCATATTATTTTTATATTTAATTACATTTATTATTCAATTATATTTAATTATTCAGTAACTTTATACAGCCTTAATTTGTCTTGTCATTTCACTTGCCATATTGCTCAAATCCTCGTTCATTTTTAACATCTGACGGGCGGAGACGTAAAAAATACGATTTCCAACGCAGGTGGCGTTTCAATCTCCTGAGCAAAACAAGTTTATTTGTTGTATAAATAAAAACTATCATTAAGAAAAAATTAAAATCTAAAAGTTCAATTAGTCCGGATAACATACTATCATACAATATAAAAACCTGTGGAAAAATGCTCTCAAACGAATATTGGCTCTTACATTGCATTTCTCATTAAATAATTGAATACCTCCCGGAATAAGGGTATATGGTACTTCGTTTCCCTATGTATTTAGATCCTTATTCCGGAGGTATTCAATTAATATTTTCCAGATAGATTGAAAATTTAATGTCACCTATTACCCCGTCTCTAAAACTCGTAATTGCGAAAACGTATGTAATTATCGACCTATTTTCCTAATAAATTCAATGGCAAAAGTATATGAACGTACTCCATCATGTTAATTCTATTCTCACTGAATATCAACATTGTTTCCTTCCTAAAACATCAATTTCAACGAATTTATTTTATTTTACACAGGCATTAAACAGCAATTTTATATGGGTACAAAACAGATGTAATATACACAAATTTTTCAAAAGTATTCGAAAAAGTCAACATAATCATGTTATAATGTTTAGGCCTGTCACAGCTATTACGGTTCCACATCACAATAATTGTTCTACATCATTTGTCTTCCAGGGCTTCTGTATCCTTGAGGTCTGTATTGAAATAAATTTTATGGTATTCTATCTTCTTACATTCTATTTACCTACTAAAACCACTAACAATGGCATTCATCTAATTTATAATTCACTGAACATATACTGAGTTATTCTTTTATTCCTTTATCACTTTTACCTCCTAATTTATTTCCAGCCACTTGTCTTAGAAACCTCATTTCTGCTACTTCAATTCTCTTTCGTATATTTTTAATGGTCACCTATAATTCTGAATCACAATTATACAAGTATTAGAACCGCAATCACCTAAATAACGGAATTAAAATTATTCTTTTTTCTAACAATTGTAATCTATATCCGTCTAGTGGTCCAGCATACATAATCAAATTTACTAATTTTGTTATTTTTATCATATCCTTAGCTTAGCCGGTTAAGGCACTTACCTGCCGGTCTGAAGCTGCGCTCGGCCGAGGGTTCGATCCCCGCTTGGGATGATTACATGGCTGGGTTTTTTTTCAGAGGTTTTTCCCAACAGTAAGGTGAATTCTAGGTAATCTATGACAAATCCTCGGCCTCATCTCGCCAAATACAACCTCGCTATCACCAAACTCATCGACGCTAAATAAACTCGTAGTTGATATAGCGTCGTTAAATAACCTACTAAAAACATCATATTCTTTATTTACACATTCATATAGTGATTCATCAGGATGATATTTATACGTACAGGTTCATTACCATCAGGAATGCTATCAGTTTCGTTTTTGGTATTGATATTTCTAAGTTGTATAAACTCTAAGGGCCGTATTCATAGACATTTTTAGCCCGGGCTTCCGGTGGATGATCTGCGTTTTTCGTATTCATAAACCAGTGTTAGCGATAGGATATGATTTGAATTCTGTACTAGTAACCAGTGGATAGCCGGGGCTAGCTTAGTACGCTCGTAGCGCGTGCTGCGAAATGTCTATGAATAGCACCCTTAGGTATTGCCTATATTTGTTAGTCCTTGGGTAGCTTTCTGCAATTCATTTCCTGCTGCAGTGATAACTTGATCGAGAGCAAAAAGTATAGTACTCAAATTCACACAATTTCTCAGATTTGTTTTTTTGTTGAAATACCTGAATTTAGTAATATAAAATCTATGCAAATGTTAAAATAACAGTTGACAAGAGACATCAGTCTCTCAGACCCTGGTTAATTAAAAATTACATTCCGACATTGGTTCTCTCCATTCCTAAATTAGGCATTCTCTGGAACAGGAACTTTTATTGTAATTGATTTCCTATGTTTTCTTATCAGTTATCTTAATGTTTTTTTCTTTAAAATTGTCAAATAATTGTTTTTAATCATTGTTCATTGTGAATTGATCAGTAGGCCGATCTATCGAACCCTTATTTAGGGCGGCTTTTGTTAATACTAAAATTATTATTATCTGTAATTTCAGATACAGAGCATCAAATATTTTAGATCTCGTATAATAGCATTACACAAACGAAATTCAAATGTTTCTATAGGGCGCTGTGTTGGTTGGAAGTAAATAATACTTAACTAGAAAGTAAAATATATTATTAACCCAAATTAGCCTATCGTACTATATATAGGACACTTTCGTGTCATGGCGAAATTTTAGAGGTACCCCTATTTTTTCATTACTCCTGTACAGCCTTAGAAAGAACACTTACTGTGGCACAGATACTTTACCAGTTCCAGAAAGGAGGCAGTGCGCATGATCAGAGGACGAGCCACCTGTTCACATGAGAACGAGTAGATGACGTAATAGAATTATTTTTCCTTCGTTACATGTCTGATCATGCGCACTGCCTCCTTTCTGTGACTTATAAAGTATCTGTGCACCAAAATTTTTACTAAGACTGTGCATTAATTTTTTATATGTTCTACATGCATGTAGTACATGGTGACTATAAAGGATACCACCTTAACAAAATAGCATTGAACACATTACTATTTATAAGTATTTTTCTTGAGAAGTGAAAATTAATTAGTTCCTTTAATTCATAGTTTGTAATTTAATTCAGAACTAGAGCGACTTCATGTCCTAAAATTGTGTTACACCTCTAAAATTACCACATATTTAATTTACGAACAACGGGATAATAGCTGAATTGGTGGAATTGTCTTCCGCTTTCTTGCTAACATCCCCGCTGATAAATTTAACAGACCAGTAGGGGTGGTACAGTTGAAGCTAAGGTTACACACTGTTAAAGCACGTACAACATTGTCTGCAATTATTATATTACAAAGTACACAAAATGTAACTGTCAGCAAAACAACAAAGGCATTAGGTATGTAACTTAAGTTCTTTTTGAGTATAGTGTGAAGTTAATAACGGAAAACGTATGCTAACATAATTCTAAATTTGTATTATAAGCACTTCTCAACATGTAATAACGGAAAACGTGTGTTGCACATAATTCTAAATTTATATTATAAGCGCTTCTTTACATTTAATAACGGAAAACATGTGTTGCACATAATTCTAAATTTGTATTATAAGCGCTTCTTAACATTTAATAACGGAAAACATGTGTTGCACATAATTCTAAATTTATATTATGAGCGTTTCTTAACATTTAATAACGGAAAACATGTGCTGCACATAATTCTTAATTTGTATTATAAGCGCTTCTTAACATTTAATAACGGAAAACGTGTGCTACACATGACCTTAAATCTATATTATAAAGCAATTCTTTACCCAATAAAGTAAATGTATTGATGTTTAACACAGATTTATCATTATTATTATTATTATAATTGGTACTATTATTTGTAATTTCAGTAACTTTCCAGGTGCTTAAAACTTTATTTTAATGCCTACTTTCGATCATTATGAAGCCTAGTTGAGTTATCTAAAAGTTGGTTAATGGCCTAAATGTCCGAAGTCTAGTTAATGTATATAAAATATAATATATGTTTTGCAGGCATCATTATGGCATTAATAGTTTTTTTTTATCATTTGAAGAGACTCGACGTACCTATCTTGTGCAATAAATTTGCTAGAACACTGTACGTGTTAGGAACAGAGTGAGATAGAGATACTATACCTCACTATTCCTTCTAACTGAAGCATCTTGCAGTAACAGTGTACAAGCCAAAATTCATAAGACCAATGCTTCTTTCTCAAGCTGGAATACTCTATAGTTTGTAAGTAGTCGTATATACATAGAAATCACGCTCTTCCAGGTTAACAACTTGTACCATGGCAAGGCACTCGTCAGTTGAGGCTAGTGAGGCCAGCTACGGTGCAATACAGCCTTTGCGCTTCGACGGGGAGGGCCTAGATAAAATAAACGGAGGTACGGAACGCCTGGATATGGACCACGCACCACAGTGTTAGTTAGAGTCCTGCAAAACCGGTTGAAAGCCGAACAAACTTGCAGAGAGCTACTGAACGCCTGGCTTTATAGGCAGTATGCGAAGTACATTTGCTTGCGTACTGCCTCAATATTCGGTTTAACGTGTATTGAGTTGATCCGATCTCTCTGTGGATGGACGGCTCTGGCGTATAAAATGAAGATCACAGTGAACCATCCAGATATTATAGCTGCGGATCATCAAGAGGAACAAACAGCATGCAGCGTGAAACTACAGACGTTGTAAAGAGTAAATTGCAGAAAAAAAACTTTCGGTATCTACAAATTACCAAGGTTGTAATTTTTGCTTACATTAGAAAACTGAATTATAATATTACAATAATGACACACTTAAAAACAGAAAACTCCATCAATAGTAAAACTAAAACAAAAATAATTTTATATATTCTGAAACCTACTACAACCAATGCTTTTAGTATGTTTACTATGACTAGAGAATTAAACGTAATATAGGTTTTCCATTCATTTAAGTGAACCTTATAGCCACGTACAATCTGCAGGGTTATTTCACTTCTACCCTGTATACGAATAGCTACTGTTTTGGAGGAATGCATTTAGAGTTAATAATTTTATCTTTTGTGATTAATCGTAATTCTGTTTTGGATTTATTTACTTATATCTCACATTATACATTATGCTCATTTCATTTTCTACATACTAAATTGATAGAAAGATCACCAAACAACTCTAGCCTCTCTAGCAACACTTGTGAAACGAATATTGGCCATTCCATGAATAAGTGTTTCCACCGAGCGTAACTTTAGACTAGTAAAAGAGATTTATTAATACATAAACACAAGAAGTCAACTCTGATCATGTAGTCTATAATAATAGGCCCTAATAATAATTGTGAACATGAAATAGTTGATATTAGCACGTGTGTAATAAAATAGTTCTTTGAATGACACTTGTTTTCTCTGAAGTAGATCTTTTCTATACACAATGATTTGTTTTTAAACCTTGCTATTCTTTTGTTATTTTTACTTTAGAAATGTGTAAATTATACTTATTTTGTACAGAACAACAACCATTGGGAGCCAAAGTAATCGTATTGTTGAAAATAACATTAGGGCCTACTGTTTATCTTTTTAAATTGATTTCTTAATAAATAATATTGCAACTGATTAGAATAATTAAAAAGCATGCAACTATTGTTTTAGAGGTAGGCCTGTACATTTTTTTAGTTTAAAGTACAAACGTCATAATGGACTTATGTACTTATTTCCTATTTTGTTTTATAATGAATTGTAATTATATTTCTGAATATGTTTACATTATGTTATTTCACATTATACATTACGTCTATTTCCTTCGATGTCACTGTGTCCATTGTTCATTTATTTGTTACTAGTCAAATTACTGCAAGTTCGAAATACAAAAATAAATGTATTTAAGTGTCAAATTATTTGTATTCCTATTTCAAGCAAACATAATTTCGTAATTAAACGAAATAAATATCCTTCAATATTATTACTCAGTTTGTATAGCCTACTGAGAAAATGTTAAAGAGTTATTGCATGATGAAATGTACCTGGTGTTATCTGGAGATCGTATTTTCTTCCTCCTTACCATATCTTTCTGTGTGAGATTTGTGTTCTAAATAATTCTCAATCTTACATGAACTTATGTAATATCGATCATTGGGTTATACAAATCGAACAAGATTTAGTAAATATGTGACGAGAAGAGTTACGACGCAATCAAAATTAATGAAGTTATGACGTATACTGTTTAACACTGGTATAGAAAAACGCCAGCTATATAGCGTTTATTGGTAAGAAAAATATACATGGCTTGTGCACGTCTTGTTCTGTGAAAAACTTTCATTAGTAAAACTCTAAAAGTTTAACATATAAACGATAGGCCTACTTATAAAGTTACTGCAAGTTCAGAATAATAAAGAAAATATATGTGTTGTAGTGTCGAATGAACTGTAAGAATACTTGCAAACACTTTTTTTTTTTCCCAATAAGACAACGTAAATTTCCTTGTTACTCCGGTTGTGTACTCGAAAAACGTTATTTTCCTGTAAATGCGCCTGATGTCCTGTCTACTCTGCAATACATCAGGCGTAATCGCTCGACAACCGAGTTATTCGGCCCGATGTTCATCATAGCCGGTTGAGTTCCGACCGGTCGAATCTAAACCGGTTGAGTGCGCGGTTTTGCAGGTCTCTAGTGTGAGATCTGTTTCGTTAATTTTCTACACGCTTTACTACATTTATTTATTTTGTATTTTGCGCATTCATTATGATATTGTACACTAAATAATATGCCTAAACTTGTTTCATGATGATCAGTCAATTAATTGGTGAGCTATGTCATATTATTCTTCAATCTGTACATGTACTTTGCCATTCAGTGATAAATTGTGACATATCTGAATTAAATATTCATTATAATGCTCGAAAATGAAAATTTATGTAACGTACGTGAAGTTATTATTCCAGGGAACGCCCCAATTAAGCTAATAGTTTCAACATATAAAATCACAATTTCTAATTTCTCGAACTTGATGGTTTGAGAGCAGGTACTCTTTTTATCCTTATATTTCATACAAGGGCCATTCCATGGTAACTCAGGTTACATGCAGTCAATTTTATTCTCAATTTATCAGTTTTTCTACAAGTAATTAAGTTCTGATAATTACAAGATATTTATAACAATTTCAATTACTCTTTTCCAATTTTACAAGTTTTAAATTTATGTAATTACAGCGAAAATTTAATGATATAAATTCATTTTGTATGGTAACTCAGGTTAATATTTTCATGGAATGACCCACAATATTGCGGTCCACCTTATCGAATGCTTTCGCATAGTCTATAAATGTGATACGTATTAATATTTTAAATTATTTTCTCTTCCACAATAAATGTTTAATGACGAAGATATTTGACAAAGTTAATCACAAAATCATAAAATATGGATTTGCAATATATATACTGTACATATTCTAATAACATTTTTCTCTCTATTTGAAAAATATATACGCCTAATGGTATGTTTCTTTCCATGATGAGTCATGTGGATATATTGTAAGCTGTTCTATGGTTCATTCACCAATAAAACAAAAAATTTCTCACTACGCTGAACATCAATGTTACGAAACAATGTTGTACATATATTATACAAGCACGGTGACATAAATTTACATTTCACATTGTCTGCGCTAATACTACGAAGTACGAAGTCATAACTCCCAGTGTAGTGAAAAGGAAATTTAAGTTTATGGTGAAGAAACCACAGGCTGTAAATTCTACTGTCCTATTGTCAATGTACACAGAAATTTCTTGTATTTCTGTGGTCAAATTCAACTCAAAATCGTAGCAATAACACAACTTCTCCACATGATATAAAGAACTCTTTGATTCATCCACTGTCAAATGGCAACACACACACACTTGGAACAGTAACACTAATACACCTAACGCTTGAAGTACTGTAAATGTTATAGCGAATGGTGCCGAACTTACTGCATCAAGATCACCTTCCAGATTTGCATAGGATAGTGCGGAGTTAATTAATTCAACAGCGTCGTATAATTTAAAATATACGAGCCGCCATTTCCGAATATGATATAATCTCCTTGCTAATGATGCTGTTGAAATCCTGTCGTCAGCATTCTCGATGTCAATTACACAAATGTCATTTGGTTTTCGTTGCAAGGATTCTCTCCGTTTACGATGAGTTGAACTGAAATATATTATAGCTAAATTGAGACACTTAAATCTCTGCTTTACATGAAATACCAACAAAACATACAACGTGACAATACTTCCATTGAAAACACAGAAAATAACGTATAAAATGATGTAGTACAAGGTATCCGGTCCTATTTCCTTCTTTCCAATAAATATTATCACGAATGGAGTTAGCAACATAACTAATTGAAACAAAAAATACAATCCTGTTTGGAATCTCGTGCGGGTATAAAAACTTTGTTTTTCTTCCAGTTTTAACAAGACTTGATCCACTTCACTCAGTAGCGCTAGAATTTTATGAATATGATATATCTTGAAACAAGCAAAATTCCAAAGTGACAATATGGTAGTTGTACACGTTGAAATAGTGCAGAGGCCGTTCAAAAATTGTTCTTTGTCAGTACCACCAGTACGTATTCGTATTTCGTAATAAAGGAGGAAACACGCTGCTGACGTGAAAAGAATGATACAAATGGCACTCCAGCAGCGACCAAATTGACGAAGACAACGTTTATCGTCTTGATTCTTCTTCAGGCGGAAAGAGTACGGCGCTATTCCAAATAATTTATACATCCAGATTATGTACGTGAAGGTTTCCTGGAGATCGTGACACACATCTGAATCCTCCATTATAAAAGGTCTTTGTAACTGCCTTGTTCCTGAATCAAGCACACGATGCTGCTGCGAGTTGTAGCATAAAACTTCAATATTTCCAATCCTGCTTGAAAGAGTAGAAATATTTTCTCCATATTCGACGTAAACATTGTAGTTCTTGACATAAAAGTCAATATTATGATTGGTATATTTTCATGTAGGGGAGAAATATAGGAAATTATATATTTACTGAACGCTCATGATATCTTGCAAGCATTATCACCATTTTTATAGCTACAAATAAATACGAATAATTATTGTTCCTATAAATGATAAATGCTATCACATTCAGGAGGCCATTGTCGTTGCTTGCATGATAACTATCACTATGGCATCTAGCCTTTCCAATCCAATATTTCGTTTTCTGTCAGCGAACCTTTCTCTTGTCAAGTTTTTTTTTCAGCTTATCTCGATTAACATCATATCTGTTATATTTTTAAATTAAACACATGAAAGTATACAAGTTTTATAACATAACATTGGGAAGAAAATGCATCACACAACAAAGACTAATATCTGTAGTGTTAGAGTAAAGGGGTATAAGTCATTTTGTTTCGCAGATGAACACACAAGTTAAATTATACAAGTGAGTGTGCAAAAATCAAAAGAATACTAGCAGTTGATGTGTTTTATTTGTGTAGAAAATTATTTGTAATAAGTAAGCTTAGTATTCCTGCCACCAAAAGACTCAAGTTGAGGATAAATAGTTTGTATAGTAGGTGGTGATGCGGCAGAGAAAGAGACGACAAACATGTTCTTACTGCATGTCGTAGAGTACATCCAACCTGAAATAAAAGTAGAGCAACTACTGACTTTATCATCTAATGGCGCAAGAGCCCAAATTTGGCCAGGGCCTACGTGCGTGACAAACATTTTTTCTGCATAAGTATGGGTACAAAGTGCTGAAGGAGATGGGTCTCACTTGGAATAAGTTCCTTCGTGTACTTTTCTAGAAATTCTCTAAAGTGTTTATTGTTCAATCTATTAAGCGGTATATTGGCATTGACCATCATGGCACATAGATCCTTGCAAAACATGGATATCTTATCGTACTCTCTCAGAGTCTGAGAGTTTTGAGTTTTGAGTCACGTTCAACCATATTTTTATGGCTTTTTGTATTGCTATGTCTTTAAATGCACTGTTTTCTTGAAACTTTTATATCTACTTCGCACAACTTGCATGTAATGTAAATTATTATTGGCTCCGAACTCCTGAATTAAGTCCTCCAGCCTTTCATACTTCGAACTTTTTCTCTTCGGAATTTTACCTCGTCACAAAATACAAATGTTACGTTAAGTAAATAATACGAACTTTACACTTCACTGGTTTAAAGCACTCACTATGATCGTATTCCTGCTTCAACACAAACTAGAAGATTGAGCGTGAGTAAGATGCGGTTCTATTTTGTATTAGACCGGATGTATCCCTGGGCTGTGACGTCAGGTACAGTATGAGAGTAGACAACTGTATTCAAGCTTACAATTAGACGTAGCTGAAATACTAAGCTTAGTAATAAGGATTCCAAGTTTAATTTTCATTTATCTCCAAACTCAGTTTTATGACTTATTTTGCTTTACCCAAAACAACATAGATATATACTGTAATTGTACAATAGTCATAAGGAGTTCTTAATACTTGTGCAACATAATAATAGATCACAACCACTTGTGTGCGATCAATACTGTCTGTTTTGGTTGTGCGGACTGATGTTGATTACTTGAAGGGGCAATAATTGGGAAGTTCGAATGTCTGCTTGATATGAAATATTAATAAAACAATAATTTATTCATAATTCAATATTTATTTCTATAAATCTAGCATGATCTTTATTTTCAAGCAGTTTCAAATATCAAGAAACTAATTTATAACTATATATAAAGATAGTAGGTAGTTGAATATGCTGAAAAACCAGTCAATTAAAAAATACATTTAAAATAATCTTTGATATTGTGAGAAGTATATTTAATAAAATGTAATGCGCTTTTATGGCCTTGTTACCTGCTGTAACGACACTTTTAAAGATCTATTGGACAGGACTTTTTAAAATTATGACTGGAATATCCCGCAACTTTAATTTTTGCTCCATGCTATATAAAATGTTATATTTTCAGGTCCACGGATAGAAAAAGCTAAGTCAATTTTCCTTTATATTTATTTTTTTCATCTGTTAGATCTTAAAGCGAACTATCTTTCTAGTAAATCAGAATGTCAAACACTCTGCATTCTAACGTGGTAACTTAAATTATATGAGATGTAATATAATGACGTCTTAGCAGTGTATTAAAGTTAAGAAATGTTCCCCTGTAAAATTTAAGAATATTGACTTCGCATTTCTTTCCCTGGATTCTTTGTGTATTTTGCTACATATTACTTAAAAACGTTCTACATTGAAGGCCATTTGAATAAAGGGAAAAATCACTACCAAACATAGCCTAAGCTTTGAAATAAATTACACTACATTATTATTGGATTAAATAGTTTACATCAAACCCTTGCTGTCATATACCAAATTACCAAAGAATAAAAAAGTAATAGGGCTATTTTATGACGGTTTAACTTTTAAAAGAATATAATGGTATGGACGTCTTTATGACCAATTCAGTAGAGAAGAAGGGGAAAATATGTGTTAGGAGTGGTAATATGGGCTACCTCGATTTTTACTCTATATTGTGTTGTTACCTAGCGAAAAAGCTCTAAAAGTACATCTCGTGTCCATCAGTCTGCGTGCACAAAGACACAAACCAGTTGCCTTTGTGGTGTGTCCTGTGTGTTTTTCATCAATTTCAAAGTTTTTGCAGGTATGTAGTTTCAATTTTATTGAAAAAAAAATATGTCGTGTTTAGAAATCACGCTTGATATGTTGCGCTGATTAAGAATAGCTCTATCATATGCTATAAGAGTAATATTTATTTAGAACAATAATTGCCATACATAATCTTAGAAACCTTCATGAGTCGATGCTGCTAATATGGGCTACCTCTATGTGTCAAATATGGGACAGGTAGTCCATATTACCAGCACATTAACACGTCCTGTATTTCCACTATCGTGATTTGCGTTATTTGTTACAGAATATTGCCATTCGTGTGTTTTTCATCAATTTCAAAGTTTTTTCAGGTATGTAGATTCAATTTTATTGAAAAAAATATATGTCGTGTATAGAAATCATGCTTCATGTGTTGCACAGATTAAGAATAGCTCTATCACATGCTATAAGAGTAATATTTATTTAGAACAACAATTGCCATACATAATCTTAGAAACCTTCATGAGTCGATGCTGCTAATATGGGCTACCGCTATGGTCAAATATGGGATAGGTAGCCCATATTACCAGCACATTAACACGTCCTGTATTTTCACTATCGTGATTTGCGTTATTTGTTACAGAATATTGCCATTCGTGTGACACAGGTTTCCTACATATGTTTCTTTGTTTTTTCCAATTTTATTTTCAAATTTTTTTTTGGTAGCCCATATTTAGATCCTATACCTGTATAGGACCAGTTCGTCTTACTTTCAAAAAGTAATTATATGCATATATATCTATTGCAACCATTGATCTTTAAGACTGGAAAAATTGTATATGAATAATTACTTTGTATTCCAATAAATATTTCCAAGCAATATGCCACACTATTTTCCATTATTAAGAGGAAAACAAAATGGTAGCCCATATTTCCACCTTCTCCTCTAAACCACCTGACACAGCAAAATATTTTTTGTATTTACTTCTTTTCTAGAGCACATATCCAGTTCAATATCGAGTATAAAATTAAATTGCTGCTTATTCAAATTTTAGTTGCTAAAAACACCCGATATCATGTATGGTGGGTCCCTATCACCACAACATGGCGCGTTCTCATGTTGAGGATAGAGGAAACGGCCTCCGTATATGGAGGGTAGCTGCGAATATATTGAATAAGCAGTCGCGAACAGCCCATAATGTAAGGTCTTCCAGCTTG
This sequence comes from Periplaneta americana, assembly GCA_025594305.2. NCBI lineage: Eukaryota > Metazoa > Arthropoda > Insecta > Blattodea > Blattidae > Periplaneta > Periplaneta americana. The sequence continues at coordinate 43,176,808 of JAJSOF020000003.1, read as the reverse complement.
GGAGTTGGGCGAAGGGCTAACAACCCATCACCGTAAAAAACAGCTTGTTACGAAACCACACAGTAAGCCTGGGACTAGGACTGATTCTCTGACACGAGCCAGAGGGAAAAGGATCTTTGGGAGGCCGAGACATAGATGGAAGGATAATATTAAATTAGATTCGAGGGGGGTGGGATATGACGATAGGGACTGGATTAATCTTGCACAGGATAGGTACGACAGTCTTATGTGAGGGTGGCAATGAACCTCCGGATTTCTTAAAGGCCATAATTAAGTAAGAAAAAAACAGAAAACACAAGACAATAATTAATTAGTGCAAGCGCAATTGAACTCACGAAGGATACAAGTTTATCTAGTTAATCTGATCTATTCAGATACTTAAGTTTTTCTTCATAAGACAACAAAATCAAGAACTGAAGAAAAATTTAAATCCACGATACATATATATAGCCTGTCAAAAATAGAGCAGAAGCTATTGTTGTCACTTGAGAAATACCGGAAAATTTATCTCCATAAAACCGCACATTTCTGCATTGCTAACGATGATCTACGTCACAAAATATTTGCAACAAGCTGGAACCGTAACAGTCTGGATTCATAATTATGGACAAGTGGTTAGTACACCGGACACAGTTTTGTAAAATGGGGTGTATTTTCTTTCATTTGATTGGGTTATTTTACGACGCTGTATCAACATCTACTGTAGGTTATTTAGCGTCTGAATGAAATGAATGTGATAATGCCATTGAAATGAGTCCGGGGTCCAGCACCGAAAGTTACACCAGACACAGAATTGTAAAATATGTTGTACTTATAAATAAAAAAAGTGCCCTGGCTTTGGGGATTCTGTATTATCGGTAGTAGTCGTCATCGTCATCGTCATCGTCATCATCTCCACAGGAATACTTACTAAATGTCAGACTAAAATACATTGGATTTGAAAAAAAATAAATAAATAAATAAAAAATAAACAGTAATACAATTTTTTCTACCTATTTGAAAAATAGACAAAGGTAATGAGACATATCGGCATTTTGTAAGCTGTTCTATCGTTCATTTACCAGTAAACACAAACATTTCTCACTACACTGAACATCACTGTTACGAAAGAATGTTGTATGTATTATAAAAACACGGAGATGTGAATTTATTTTTCAAGTAGTCTGCACTAATACTACGAAATACGAAGACAAAACTCCCAGTGTAGTGAATAGGAAATGTAAGTTTATGGTGAAGAAACCACAGGCTGTAAATTCTACTGTCCTATAATTTACAGATAAAGAAAAGTCTTCCATATTTGTGGTGAAATCCATCTCGAAATCGGACCAATAACACAACTTCTCCACGTGATATAAAGAACTCTTGGATTCTTCTACTGTCAAATGGCAACACACACACACTTGGAATTGTAACACTAATGCAACCAACGTTTGAATTACTGTAAATGTTACACCGAATGGAGCAGAACTTACTGTCTCAAGAGCACTATCTAAATCTGCATAGGTTAATGTCAAATAGACCATGGAGATAGCAGAACAAAATATCCAGAAGAAAGCGAAGAAAAAAGGAAGTCCAAAGGCGGAGTTAATTAGTTCAACAGCGTCGTACAGTTTAAAATGTATTAGCCGCCATATCCGAATTTGATATAATCTCCTTGCTAATGATGCTGTTGAGTTTCTGTAGTTAGCATTTTCGATTGCAGGTACACAAACATCATTTGGTTTTCTTTGCAAAAATTCTCTGCGTTTACGACAACTTGAACTGAAAGATATTATAGCTAAATTGAGAAACTTAAATCTCTGCTTTACATGAAGTATCAATAAAACATACAATGTGACATTAATTCCATTCATAATATAAAAAATAGCGTATAAAATAATGCAGTACATCACACTCGGTCTTATTACTTTCATTCCAATAAACATTACCACGAATGGAATTAGCATCATAACCAACTGAAGCACAAAATACAATTTTGTTTGGAATTTCATGCGAGTATAAAAACATTGTTTTTCTTTCAGTTTTAACAAGGTTTGGTCCACTTCACTCAGTAGTGCTAGAACTTTATGAACATTATGCATCTTGAAACAAGCAAAAATCCAAAGTGATGATGTGGTAGGCGTACACGTTGAAATAGTGAAGAAAATGTTCACAAATTTTTCTTTTCCAGGAGTATCGGAAAGTATTCGCATATCGCAATACAGGAAGAAACACGATGCTAACGTGGAAAGAATTATACAGACGCCACTCCAATAGAGACCAAACTGACGAAGACAACGTTTATCACCTTGATTGTTGTGCATGCGGAAGGACCACGGCGCTATTCCAAATAATTTATACATCCAGATTATGTACGTCAAGGTTTCATAGAGTTCATGACATAAACCTGAACCCTCCATTATAACAGGAATTTATAACTGGTTCATTTTTGGATCAAGCACTCGATGCTGCTGTGAGTTGCGGTACAATTCTTCGACATTACTGACCCTGGCTGTAAGAGTAGAATTATTTGCTCCTCAGTGTAGGTAAACATTGTAGTTCTTGACATAAAAATCGATAGTATGGGTGATATATATTTTGAGGCTGGAGAGAAATATATATAAATTATATGTTTACTGATATTTCTTTATATCTTGGAAGCATGATTAACATTTTGTATAGCTACAAAGAACTAGGAATTGATCCTAGGTATCGTAAATGTCACAGGCTTCACGAGACCGTTATTGTTGTTTTCATGATACCAATCATTATAAAATATATTTTACTAGCCTCTTCCAACTCAATACTTATTCTTCAACTGTCAAGGGATCTTCTTACCCTGACATTTATTTTTCAGTTAATAATGTTTAACATTAAAATATTTGGGGCTAAGAGGGATGAAGTTACAGGAGAACGGAGAAAGTTACACACCACAGAACTGCACGCATTGTATTCTTCACCTGACATTTAGGAACATTAAATCCAGACGTTTGAGATGGGCAGGGCATGTAGCACGTATGGGAGAATCCAGAAATGCGTATAGAGTGTTAGTTCTGAGGCCGAAGGGGAAAAATACCTTTAGGGCGGCCGAGACGTAGATGGGAATGCTAATATTAAAATGATTTTGAAGGAGGTGGGATATGATGATAGAGAATGGATTAATCTTGCTCAGGATAGGTACCATTGGCGGGCTTATGTGAGGTCGACAATGAACCTCCGGGTTTCTTAAAAGCCAGTAAGTAAGCGAGTAATATTTAACATTACGCTTTAACTTTATAATTAAAGGCATGATACACATATTTTTTAACACAACATGTGGATGAAAGTGTTGGTTTAAGCATCACATAACAAAGATTAATATATTAAATAATAGTACTCATGAGGAACATCTGGGTTCCTAAAATTTTGCTAAGACAATCTGACAATTACACCAAAACTACTTGTGTGTGATCAATATTTGTTTGTGGGAAAGTGTTTGTCTATGCCTACTGAAATTGATGAATTGAAGGAAAAATAATGAGGAAATTCGAATGTTTGCTTGTTATAAAAATTAACAAAATAATAATTATTTAATCATAATTCAATATGAACTACTAATTGCTGCGTAATTTCGGAAAATTTTGTTCATCACAACACTGCGTTTGTAGGAGATTCTTTATCGTTTGTCCTTTGAATTACCGTTGGGTGAAGTGCGAAAACTCTCCATTGTTTGCCCCATTATGGGTTAGTTTCTCTCTTTAACCCGCACACTGATCCGATGTTGCATTACATTTTTTCGTAAGATTTCATTTGGTATCATGTCTGGTCATCCAATACTTACAACAGTTAAATAGATATGTCCGTCAATTGATTTATCAAAATTACAATGCTACAAATAACAAAATATTTTAATGTTTACAACATTTACAGTGTTAGACGTTTTCGGCATAAACTAGCATCTTCAGAACAATTAGCAATACAAAAATATTAATACATTGTGTGAAAACATTATGACTGATAGAATACATGTAGTTCACTAATAATAAAATATTTAGAAACTAGATTATATATAAACATTCACACATTAAAATTAAGTAATTGCTGAATGATAAAATAAAATAATATTACGTGATTCCAATATACACATATTTCTTTATGCAGAAGTTAGCACACAGTACGATTGTCAATTAGCTAGTTAAACTGAAAAAATATACTTGTGTCAGAAATGTAATACAAATTTTTATCCCTATTTAGAAAATAGACAACGATACGTGTCTTTTCATAATGAGCCATCTGGATATTTTGTAAGCTGTTCTATCACAAAACACAAACACTTCTCAACTGAACATCAGTGTTACGAAAGAATTTGTACGTATTATACAAGCACGGTGATATGAATTTATATTTCACATAGTCTGCGCTAATACTATGAAGTAGGAAGATATAACTCCCTGTGTGGCGAATAGGAATTGTAAGTTTATAGTGAAGAAACCACAGGCTGTAAATTCTAATGTTCTATAGTTTACACACACTGAAATTTCTTGTATTTCTGTGGTCAAATTCATCTCCTAATCGGAGCAATAACACAACTTCTCCATGTTATATAAAGAACTCTTGGATTGTTCCACTGTGAAACGGCAACACACACATACTTGGATTAATAACACTAATGCAAATAACGTTTGAATCACTGTAAAAGTTATAGCGAAAGGAGCAGAACTTACTGTCTCAAGAGCACCGTCCAGATTTGCATAGGTTAATGTTAAGTAGATCATGGAAATAGCAGAACAAAATATCCAGAAGAAAGCGAAGAGGAAAGGAAGTCCGGAAACGGAGTTAATTATTTCAACAGCGTCGTGCAATTTAAAATGTATGAACCGCCATATTCGAATATGATGTAATGTAATCCCCTTGCTCATGATGCTGTCGATTTTCCGTCGTCAGCATTCTCGATGTCAATTACACAAATGTCATTTGGCTTTCGTTGCAACAATTCTCTGCGTTTACGATAAAATGGACTGAAAGATATTATAGCTAAATTGAGAAACTTAAACCTCTGCTTTACATGAAGTATCAACAAAACATACAATGTGACAATAATTCCATTCAAAATAGAAAAATAGCGTATAAAATTATGTAGTACATCGAATTCGGTTGTATTACCTTCATTCAAAGAAACATTACTACAAATGGGATTATCATCATATCTAATTGAAACATAAAAACAATGCTGTTTGGAATCTCGTACGAGTATAAAAACATTGTTTCTCTTCCACTTTTAACAAGACTTGATCCACTTCACTCAGCAATAGTAGAATTTTATTAATGTGATGCAACTTGAAATAAGCAAAATCAAAAGCGACAATATGGTAATTGTACACGTTGAAATAGTGGAGAGGATGGTCAAAAATTTTTCTTTGGCAGGAGCACCGGTAAGCATACGTATACCGTAATAGAGGAAGAGACATGATGCTAACGTGAAGAGAATGATACAAATGGCACTCCAGTAGAGACCAAACTGACGAAGGCAACATTCACCTCCTTGGTTCTTGTGCATGCGGAAGGAGCACGGCGCTATTCCAAATAATTTATACATCCAGATTATATACGTCAAGGTTTCATGGAGTTCATGACATACATCTGAATCCTCCATTATAAAAGCAATTTCTTACTTGCTTAATTATGGATCAAGCACTCGATGCTGCTGCGAGTTGCGGTAGAAATCCTCGACATTACTGACCCTGACTGTATAAGTAGAATTATTTTCCCACAGCGCACGTCAACATTGTAGTTCTTGACATAAAATTCGATAGTATGCTTATGGGTGATATATATTTTCAAGCGAAGGAGAAATGTGGGGAAATTAGATGTTTACTGAACTGTCTGCATATCTTGCAAGCAGTTGCCATTTTTTATATCTACAATTAACTACGAACAATTTATCGATCCCATAAATAATAAATGTTACAGGCTTCACGAGACCATTACCGTTGCTTTCATAGTAACTATCATTACCGCATAATTACCCTCTTCCAGCCCAATATTGTATTATTTTTCTGCCAGGAATCTCCCTATTGTGATATTAATTTATTAGCTCCTGTGTTTGACACTCTATTTTCCTTAACAATATAATTAGATAAATGATACAAAGTGAAGATGCAATCATCACATAACAAGGATTATTATATTTGTACAGAGAGAGAGATATCATCGAAATGATAGCCGTCATAATCTTGGATTTAAAATATCGGCATCCTAATCAATTCAAATGAACAAAAAAGAAAATGTAAATTAATGTTAAAAAATACATAATGAAATTTAAAAAAAAAAGAATATTCGGCGAGAAGATTTGGTAGCTATCAAAACGATTAAAATTTATTGAAAATAAATAATATACATTGAATATTATAAAGATGAATAGAGATGGTGATTGATGAAGATTTTGAAATGGTTGAAACAATTGTCTGAAGAGTCTTATCAGGAACCTTTAATTTTCTGAGGATCTCCAATGTAAATTTGGAAGTTGTTCCTCGCGCACCAAACGTAAGGCCAATGACATTCCAATCTTGAATATTATATTTATGACTGAGATCATCACAGCATGGAAGGTAAACAGCGCGTTTCTCTTCATGCACCTGCTTTGGTTGATCTTAATTAATTTCGAACCTTGCAGTGGGGTCAAGAATGAGATCACTTTTTTTTATCTCGCTCAATTATTATGTCAGCACGCCGTGTAGATCCTTCCGTAGAAAGTCATTTAACTTCCTCATATAATTCGTGTTCACCATGTTCCCTTAATAATGAGAAACATCTGGGTTCTTTAAATTTTGCTAACATAATCTTTTATCAAGACTACTTGTATGCGATGAATACTTGTTTGTGACAAAAATTGTTCATCTGTGCTGACTGAAATTCATTGCTTGAAGGAAAAATAATTGGGAAATTCGAATATCTGTTACAATATAGTGTCACCAGCATATTCACTAATTTATTATATAATTTCCCTGAAAAAATGAAAATACAAAAATCATAAACCTATAAAAATTCCTATATAAAATCTAAAAAAAAATCACAAAAACATTACATGATACAGAAATTCCAAAGCATATTTGGATTCTACAAACAACGGTTAATATTAATTGCTGTATCACACGCAAGACGCAAAATGGCTGTCAACCAGTGCATAAATAAGACATCACATTAAGTAAGAAGGCAGGGTAACTTCTAATCGCATTAAATCCAAACACACCACGACAATTTGTGTACTGGTAATTGCTGTATAAATGTAACGTCTCCTAGAAATGTATCTGTAATTACACATCTGGCACACATAATATAGGATATAAATGTAAAGGGTAAAGTAACGTTATTCTACTGCATTTTCAGTTCAAAGTGTGTCATGGCTCGCTGTATTCTGTCATGTCGCTAGCCCATGAGCCTAGAGAATTCAATCTTCCTACACTTCCGCAGAGGCGTATTACCTATGTGCCAGAGAAGTTGCCTAGCAAGTACGGCGTTCATTCTGAAGAGTACTTACCGATACGTACGGTAACTCCGGTAGTGGCAGGAATATGAGCTGTTTCGAAACTTGTACTGAGGTGAGTTGTTTCTTACTGTCGGGATATGGGGAAAGGGTTAAGACGATTACTTAAGTATTTGTTTACATTAACTTCGACGGTCAACATGGATACGGAGCATTTGATTTGTGTTGTGGAATGTTGCCGTAAGCAACCGATGATAACAAATACCCTGCGTCCGACTTGCCAGCGTTAAACACAGTTCGAAAGAGGTTATGGTAGCACACAGACCGTGCAGACCGCCATCTCTTGCTATGACGATCAAATTATATCGTACACGTACTCAAGTGCAGGTTGATCCCCTTGAATAATAGACAACTTCTCTGACTTAAAAGCTGAAACTCACTTCAAAATCGCTGACTCACAACAGTGACGTCATAACACACTTTGAAATGAACATCCAGTAGTAATTGAGTAAATTTTCCTACAGTCATTAATGAAATAAAGATGTATATGTTAAAACGTGCATTACAGTTCAGGTAGACTCCAAATGTAAGTCAGTGTCTTACTACTTCTTTTTCACAATGAAGTGTAATATTATCTGCCAGTGGTAAACATAGTCCAGGAGAGAATGATTATATTTCCTCTATGGTTGTACACTATGGTAACTGAAGCATCGGAGACAAAATTGTATACTGATTCAGATTTCGAACACCATGGATGAATACTTTTCAAATAAAGATGTTATACAGTTCGTGTAAGATATTAGTGTATTTCACATTTCCCACTGGCAGCATATTCTTTTATTTAACCTACTTTTACATTACGTACTCGTGCACAAATTTTGAAATGCGTTCCAAGGGAAACTTGGAAGATGTCTTGAGATGAAAACCATTACAACATCCAATAAGTGGAGGGCTAATAATGAAATTTCTAAAGAATTTTTACATAGTTTGAGCTAACACCACAAAATAAGAAGCGATCACCCCGCTAATGTGTACAGAAATGACACGTTAATAGTAAAAAATCCACACGCTGTAAATTCTACTGTACATAATTCACATGGACAAGAAGTCTTTGTAATTCTGTTGCCACATTCAACGGGAGACCCTGGGGAAGAAACAACTTCCGCACTTAACATACACAAATCTTGGATTCTTCTGCTGTCAAATGGCAAAACACACAAACTTGGAATAACATCGCTAATGTCACTAATGTAAGAACCAATATAGTTTCTACAGAAATTAGAAGAGGACCTTCAGATTGAACAACATGAGCGAATTTCACAACATACAGCATATCCAACAGGATATTTATAACACTGCAGAATATCCAACAAGAAGCCACGAAAAATGGAAACCCAAAAGCAGAGTTAATTATTTGAACAGTGTCATAAAGTTTACTATGGATGAATCTCCAGTTGTAAATAATTTTAAGCATTCCTCGTGTTGTCACTTGTGGTGCTGGAACACTGTCAACAACGTTCTCGATATCTATTACACACATTACATTACGATTCAGATGCAAGAAGTCTTTCTGTGTGCGATGTGCAGAATTGAAATTTTTAAGATCATAATTCAAGAGCTTGTATCTCTTCTGAACGTTTAGCAATAATATGACAAATAATGTGATCATACACCATTTGCAATATAGAAAAAATTCACAAAACACAAATATGTCAATCCCGAATCAACTTTTGAGAGTCTTATTACGAAAGGAATTTCGATAAGTACTACTTGCAAAAGAATGTAAATTGTCGTTTGAATTTTCATTCGATTATAGAATCGATGTTTTTCTTTCGATAGTAACAAAATGTGGTCCACTTCATCCAGAAGTCTAACCATCTGGGGAACGTGATACTTCTTCAGACAAACAAATGTGAGCAAAAATACTATACCAGTTCCACACAGTGAAATATTCCACAGAAGGACCAAAAATAAATCCTTAGCAGTACGTTTTGTACCAATTTGTTTATATATCACAAAACATGAGGCACAAACCATCAAAATAATGCACAACAAACTCCAACACATTCCAAAGCTCTAACTGCAATTGTGTTTCTTTGCAATTTGTTTGTGTCTACGAAATGAATATGGAGCCATTCCTATCACTTTTGCAATGCATATCAAGTACTTAAATGTGGAATAAATTTCTTCACTATTACCGAATTCTTCCATGATCAAAATAGTAGGTTGCCTTGACTTTGTTGTCTACAGTACAAATGAAACCTTCAGCAAGGTTTCGCTTAAAAAATTCCATAGATTTTTTAATCAAAATCTGTCGTTCTCGAATGAACGTAGCAAATGAGTTTCTTGCATGTCGCTTGATTTCCAATGTGAAGCACTAGATTCACAGACACGCCAGCATAGGAAATGTGTTCAATTGTAATTATCTTTTATTTTTTCTAGAACGGAACGTCACAGCAAATTTTGACATACATAAAAATATTGTTTTTAAATTATCAGTGATATCTTAATGAAGGGCTCACATGTCATTCAAGTGCTCTGTGAAATAAACATCATAAAAGCACTGGACATAATTCAAGCAAATTATTATAAATTATTATTACCGGTTTCTGAAACATACAAATCATTCCTAAATGAAGAGAAATGAAATGATAAGTATTTTTCTAAAACTAAATATCCTACAAATCTCAGTACTACTTACACATTATTAGTTTTAGAATAGGCTATATCGTTAATTACATAAACAAGGACTATCAGGTTACAAAATTATTTTATTTAACGAATTATCTCAAAAGTCTTAATTTCACTTTATGGGAGGAAATTGATGAAATTTCGTTCATTTTCAGTCATAAGTCGCATTTTCGTTTGTCTTTTCATGAGTGTGTGAAATATGAATTTAACAATCATTTATTTGGATGTTGAACAATTTTCAGTATATTCTGCGGACGATTGGAAGCATAAAACGTACGCCATATTTAAATGGCTGATCTCTTCAAATTGCATTCCATGCTAACTGTGAAAGTTATTTTCTTACTTTTTTCCGGTACATTTTCTCATGTTCTAAGTGTAAATATTCTTACATTTTCTAATTAAATGTATAATGCATTTTGTCGTTTATGTTTTTTTTTTCAATTTGATATTGATTAAAATTTGTGAATAGAATTGATAATCTACATTCCTCTTTGTGTAATGTGGAACACCTAGAAAGAATGGCTGTAATGACTCCAAGCTCGGGAGATGTGTAGAACCGAATTCTACCAATAATTTATTACGTTTGCAAAGAGATGGCATACACATATGCCCACATTGACGTCTGTTGTGTCACCAATAAGGTCAGTGTTACCCTATGTCTTTTTCAGTCATTATACAGATTCCGAACGAAGTGGAAACGTGAAAACAAGTGCAGGTATGCCTCTTTGACGTGGAAGGGCGCAATATCAGCACCTACCTGAAAGCCGGATTTGTGTAATATATTCGTTACTGAAGGTACGTTTAAAGAAAGTCACAACTTAAGTCACACAGTATTTGTGTGCACTAAAAGTTGGGTTCTGCCATCTTGTCAACCCATTTGAGTTGTGTGAATATAAAGGAAAATTTGTGATGGTGTCGTGTATGGTTCCTGGGGTAGCTCAGTCGGGAGAGCATTCGTGCGCTAAGCAAAGGGTCCCTGGATCGGTACCCGGCCCCGGAACAATTTTTCCTGAAATAATTCAAACCTGCTTTACAGGGAGCTACTACCCGAAAGTCAGATATGCGTCATTTACTAGTCGTTAAAATTTAACTGAAGAGCACTGCCGGAGAATTTTTAGTGTATTATAAATATTCATAATTTAGTTACTTATGTCAATGTTGTACTGATTAAGGCTAGTTGAATGGAAGAGAAAATAAAACATTCTATTCTTATTCTCGAATACACTTATTGTTTGGGGTGGAAGTACAAAAATAAATTTTAGTCCGTTAAATTTACTACAAAAACGAAAAATTAAAACTTGTTTGAAGAAACTTTTCGATTATCCAACTAAATTAATTTATTCTGCATTTAATGTATTTAATATTGAACAAATTTATACGTATACGCTGTTAAAATTTTATCATAAAAATCGTAATAAGTTTATATTACAGACACATAATTATGACACAAGACGAAATATTAATTCAACATTAGTAGAACCAAAATGTCTCACATCTGCTGGTCTAGAGCATAGCATTAATTTTGGCCCTCGGTTGTACAATGCTTAAGCTAAATTACACCCAGAACTTCTAACATGTAACCCAATAACATATAACAAGAAAATTAGAAACGTGTTAATATCTTCAATTTGATTAAATAAATTTATAGCCTATGTATGTGAATTAATCAACCTATATTATATTTGTATTCTATAATTTGGAAATATAATTTGGATATATATATATTTTATATATATATATATATATATATATATATTTTCATACTTTTCACGTGCGATATTATTTTTCTCTAGTGTTAATAGTATATTATATAATTCCATTTCCGCTGTAATTTAAATTTTAGTTCCTATTTTATTTTATTTATTTATTTATTTATATTTCTTTTTTATTTTCTATATTTATCTTATATTAATATTGTATTATATAATTTCTGTAACTATAATTTTAATTTTTTTTCCTATTTAATTTTATTTTATATTCTGTTATAGACCTATTAATATTATATCTGAACTGCGACCGAACACGAGCGCTGCTCATTCGGTCTCAAATATTGTTAATACTACTGTATCTCATTTTTTTATATTGATTGTATTATTTCATTCCTATTTCTCTTGTTTGTAATTATATTCTTTTTTCTGTATATTTAAATTTAAATAAATAATAAAAAAAAAACTTATACTCTGTTCCTCTCTCAAAGTGAGAGTCCAAGTTTTTACAACTATACAGAAACACCGGTAACATAAACTGTTTTATAAATATTAACTTTCAGCTTGTTTGAGAGCAGACTCACTATTTCACTTACAAATTACGCAAAATAATAGTTTGCAAAACGAAAAGTATTCTTATTTATTCTTGCATTATTAAAGGAAGGTCTCTTTTCTGTGGTAGGGGGAACATTATCTACTTCGTTCAATACTGAAATTAGCTCTATATATCATGTATAGATATATACAAAGGTGAAGAAAGTTTTGAAAATCTTCTGAATTTAAGAAGTGAGTAAAATAATAGAATAAGTTCTAATGCATTTTCAGTAACCTTAGTTAAAAATGTTGGTGCTCTTTGGCAGTATTGACATGGATAGTTGCTAGGCGACGCGGCACGTTACAGACCATACTGCTATGGGGTTGGTCCAGATTGTTCCCGACTGTCCTTCAACTTGGGTTACTCATCCAGACGACTATCCAACCTCTAGGCTACAGTAAGCCTTTTTTGGTAGTAACTTTAATGTTTCTACATAATGATCTACTGACTCACCATTCTGTTGATTTTCAATAGCGATTTTCTGGCGTAAATTTAATTCTTTGGTTTAAAATATATAGAATCTTTTGTACTTTAATTTCTGCGGCACTGAATGAATTTTTCTTTTTACATGTGCTCATATACCGTTGGATCACATTGTTTATAAGGATAAAGAACTTTTCAGTTTCGTTGGGCTCTGCAGCAATCACAAAATATTCGAATATCGTATACAATTAACCCACACTAATGGTACGTTTACACGGCGACAGTTTAGAGAAGAGAGCTAGAGATTATAGCTGAGTAGCACCGTGTAAACGGTTGTGAGAGCAGGTATCTCGTTGACTCTAATATCTAAATAGAGAGTCTAAATAGAGCGGCCTTGAAAACTGCTCTCGCCGTGTAAACACCCTGAACAGAGAACTCGCATATACTGTCAGCTCTCATTATAGCTACTCTAAATTAGTCAGCTAAGTTTAACTTTTTCATTAACTCTCGCGACTGTTGCGTACGAGATTATACAAGCTTGCGCATAACTCTTGAAATACAGGTCTAAAATATTAACCATGCTACGTTTGCACGGCGACAGTTCAGAGCGAAGCTCTGAAGAATCATGAGAGCTCTCTAACGGAGTGTTTACACGGTGACAGAATATAGCTTCTGTAAACCCATTAGCGAGCTCTCATGAGATTTATATAATTCTAAACTCTAAGTTACTCTCCGGACCGTTTACATGGTGCAGACAGTTTAGAGTGAGAGAAAGTGTTGAGAGAGAGCATTTAGATAAGAATAGGCTGGTCAGTGCGTTTTTATGACATCATCACCCATCTAACTTCTGAGCAGTGTGTCAGCAGTGTGTAACCTGACCGCGCATAGCACTTGCGTTACTAATATTGTTGGGTGAGTCATTATTTATTTATTCGTATAGAATACTATAATTGCACGAAGGACGGAGTTGATAGTCTTGATCAAAAATGTGCAAATTATAGCTCAAGTCGGCACACATGTAACTTACATTCTATGAATCAGAGATGCATGAAAATATTACCAATGGTAAGAGAAACTCAAAAACTTTAATTGTGTTAACATCGTTTCCCTACTTGATAACACGCCTCATAATAATGCATATAAACAAATTTGTTCATTGTCGAGGCGAAATGACTGCTACAGACGACAGAAGAGCTTAATTTTCATGTGAACCAGTCGGTTATTAACGTGCAAAAGCATTACCGAACACAGTTTGGTGCATATCCACACAGTGGGCCTAAAATCCGTAAATGGTACACAGATTTAAAGGCACCATTTTTCGCAAGCGGTTGCGACTCCATCCATACCTACTACAGTTGCTGCAAGCCCTAATACCAGAGGACAAAGTGCTACGAAGATATTTTTGCACAAGTATGTAGATTTCAATTGAAAACTATGATGAATTTATTCGTTCCGTGGTGTTTTCTGACGACGTCACTTTTCAACTTTCTGGTAAGGTGAACAGACATAACCTCAGAATCTCAAGATCGGAAAATTCGCGTACCTACGTGGAACTTGACTATAGGCTTGATGTGTGCCGTGTTACTAAGGAGGGGGGGATACATTGAACATCTTTAAGTCAAGAAACTAAACGTTTGGAGTTTTCTCTTTCCATTGGTACTATTTTCATGCACCTCAGATTCATAGCACGTAAATTACATCTGTTCGAAACCGGAAACGTCTTTTGTAGGAACTCTGTATAAAGACAATTTTCAGGCTTCCTGATGAAAGAAAGGGAACGGATACAGCTGAAGAAATGGTTCTTGCGAAGAAGAAAAAGAAGAAGAAGAAAAAGAAGTAGAAAAAGATGTGCTTTGTGCCCCCCAAAATTAAAGAGGAAAAAAATAGTCATGCTACAAGGACCGAAGTCCAATTTACCTCCAATGTTAAAAAAAAAGTGTGCAGAATTTTCGATGAAAATGACTGTGTTTAAGCTCCTTAAAAGGCACCGAGTGTTGAAAGAAAAAAAAAAACAATTTTTCACATAACATTGTTCATCTTCTTTCATTATATTGTGTTTATAATGTTTCTACTAATACAGTGTAATAGTTGTGCCTATTTCGTTTTGTTAAATTATAACTATATGCTTGTTAACAGATATCGGTACAGACATCACTGTACCAGTTATGTGATTTGTTTGTAATGTACTAGGTGAGCGTTATAATTATTAATATGATGCATTATCAATAGTATTAAAGGAATATAGAAAATATTCCACATCAAGTGAATGGTGATAATTGCACAGTAACAAAAAAATAAATAATAATAATAATAATAATAATAATAATAATAATAATAATAATAATAATAATAATAATAATAATGGTAATAATAATAATATTATCACTATTTTATTATTATTATTATTATTATTATTATTATCATTATTATTATTATTATTATTATTATTATTACAGTTCGCAATTACTGGAGGTTATGCACCTTTTGCCATACCTCCTCCAGGAAATAAATAAGCAAGAATAAAACCCACAAATTAACAACTAAAACAATGGACCTTGCTAAAATTACGGCCAAATTACAATAAATTAACAAAACTAAAAGCCAAATTCAGACGCCTCAACAGTCTCAAACAATTTTGATAATACCTGATTTCCCAAGGTCCTTATTCTTGTAATTCTTGTTAAACACATTCCACAAAAAACTTTCCAATTCATATGCTTCAATCAATCTTCGTGTCTTCGACACTCCATTGTTTTTGGCCGTCATTTATACTGCATCTGTCGCGAGAGTTTATGAAAAAGTTCAACTGAGTTGAATAATTTAGAGTAGCTATAATGAAAATTGAGAGCATATGCGAGTTCTTTGTTCAGGGTGTTTACACGGCGAGAGCAGTTTTCCAGGCCGCTCTATTTAGCCTCTCTAATATCTTATTAGAGTCAACGAGATACCTACTCTCAAAACCATTTACACGGTGATATAGCTGGAACGGAACCTGGTGAAGCTTGACCTTGATGGAGAAACCAATTCTACCGGCGCGGCGGTTAAGAGTGGAGGGGGGAACGCTAGTTCAGTCTCGCTTGCATCTCGTCACATAACATCGGTCGGTAAACGATCCCACACCACAATACTGTTCTCTCCCTCCAAGTTTCACCACGTTCCGCACAAGATATACTCAGCTATAATCTCTAGCCCTCTCTTCTCTAAACTCTCGCCGTGTAAATGTAGAGACGCAATTCCGCCGCTCAGAGCGCTGTTCGGTTCTAGATATTTGTAGCAGAACACTTATTGACATTGACATTTGGGGCATTTAAAGGACTCATCGTTGCGTATTAAATGCTTCGTACAATATTTTATGGTCAATAGACGTAAGTTCAAAACTTCTACGTATCAATTATATTAAAATAAATGGTTGTCATTTTTTATATGAAAAGATATTACATATTATTAACTCAGGCACTACCTTCCTGTTGTTCAGTTCATACACCATACCTTTTCGAACATAATGAAAGAAACTTAATACATTTTACACGAGCAATGTAGTCTACCATTCCCATATGTTTATTTATTCTGTTAAGGACAATAAAATAATGTGTTTAGGGTAGTATAAACTTGTTGCTAGGAAGCATAATGTGACCAACAGCCTTTCCTTTATACTAATGACAATCTTCATAGTTGTGTCTTTTTTTGCCAATTACAGGTCCGATGTGTAAGCTCCATGCGTGTTCCGGCAGATATCCAGGGTTTTTCCCACGTAGATCTATTTCTCCTCTGCCTTCTTCAATTAAGAAGTACTGCACACTACAGCGGCAGAAACACGTTGTGTTTCTGATCTAGTTCTAAACGCACTGACCTGCCTGTTCTTTTCTATATGCTCGTAACACATTCTCTCACTCTAAACTGTCCGCACCATGTAAACTGTCCGGAGAGTAACTTAGAGTTTAGAGTTATATAAATCTCATGAGAGCTCGCTAATGGGTTTACAGAAGCTATATTCTGTCACCGTGTAAACACTCCTTTAGAGAGCTCTCCTGATACTTTAGATTGTCTCTCGCTCTAAACTGTCGCCGTGTAAACCTAGCATAACTCTGCAGTGTTAGCATTATGATTTAAGTTGCATCGTTCCGATCGAAGAAATTTTTCCTTAATTAGAGCTTCTTTATTTTATTAAATTGTAATACCTTCAAAATTGGTTTTAATCTTTATAAACGGCAACTACATGCACTGACCAAATACACCCAATTTCTTGCATAATAATCCATAACAATTTGTTATGACCAACTATACATTGTGCGTATAATAGGCTATCATGACAGATACTAGTTCACAGGTGGTGTTCAAAATGTACCCCAGACACTGCCAAACAATGCATAAGACTGTCTTGAATATCGTTTAACATTTTCAACATCACTACTCGATTGATCTGTTGTATCTCATCCCTAACACTTCGATTTAACTCTTCCAGGTCTCGTAATCGATCCCAGTAGACCCTCCACTTCACAAGAAAATAAGAAGATCTTAGGTGCCATTATTATTAATTTCTTTTGATTAGCTTTTGCCTATAATTTTTTATTTAATTCATAGCCTCCTTACTACACATAATGATGAATTGATATACTGAAGCACTTTGATATGTACACATACATTGGGTCCATTAATTTGAGACTAATTTAGTAAATAATAGTGTGCAAATGGTATAATGTAATATTTCTTACGTTTTGAGACAACAAGAATACAGAGTTGTTTCCGATCTCCGATAACGAATTTGAATGACATCATGTACATCAGGAATCACACCAATAGCTGAATTGCAGCGAGAGGTGACAGACCAATAGTGAGTGATTTCAAAAATCGCAGTGCACGGTGTATCACAGTAGCAATGCCCAAGAAAATCGAGCCTTTTTGGCAGGGTACATAACAACCCTTTCCGATGCCAAGTATAGTTACGTGAAAATCATAGGAGCCTGCAAAAAACGTGGTGTCGTTGTTTCCAAAAAAGGCATCTTGTGTGTACCTAATAAGACTGGCAAAGCATGGATGGGATTAATTCCAGAGTGGAAAAAGCAAGCAAATCCACCCTCCCACGTTACAAGTCACCGCACCCCACGAGATGATAAAAATTAATTCTATTCGAGCTTTACTAATCTTATCAAATACACAGGAGATGCCTTTCTTGAAAATAACGTCGTAATGTACGCCTCCCAAAAAAGCTCGATTTTCTTGGAAATTTCTGATGTGAGTCGCCGTCCACTCTGACTATGAGATCACTGGCTACTAGTCTGTCAAATGGCGCCGCAGTTCAGCTGGCGTGTGACTCCTGACGCACATGATGTCATTCAAATTCGCTACCAGAGATTGGAAACAATTCTGTAAAATAAAAATTGAGAAGTACGGATATGGTGTGAATCTAAAAACAGACTCCTTGATGCAAGTTTATAAATTAAAAACATGAATCTTGAAAACAAGTTCAAAATATTCCTCTTCAACCCTTACACCTTTGGTTTTCTGCATAAAATTAAAAATAGGAAAGATATAAGCACTCAACACTCATGTATAATTGGAAATAAAACCGAAAACATCAGGAAACAAACCTGTTATCTTTCATATGTTGATACATCAAAATAAACAAAGGCTTATAACATAATCTATTTATACATACTGTCTATTCTACATTTGTTTAATCTTAGTTTCTCAAATCATTCCAGAAAATTTACATTTCTATTTCAAAATATATACACAGCTACAGAAATCTCATACAGGCAATACAAAGAGACAAATAAGGCTACTGATGAAATTGAAACTTTTTGCTGTATCTGGTTTGTAAATGGGTGGTTTTACCTAATTTTCGGTTGCTGAATTTAATGGAAAATCCGTTCCTTTCTATTACATCACATTTTCTAGATACATAACAGTAACACAAAAATAGCACTACAATATTGGCAAACATTTACCATTTTAAATACAAACATAACATAACACTTAGGACCCACGAAAGTTTTCTTGGTAACATAAAAAATTCATAAAAACCAACAAAAGCACTAAATTAATTCCCACTAATCCAAGGTCTTATTATTGACAAAGTTTAATGGCAATTTCCAGCAAAATGCGATGACAATGTTTTCCTCTTGTATGCTGTCTCATCAGTCTACCTAAAAAGAAACCAACAGTAATCAACCATCACTGAAGGTTTCCAGTGACCTTGGTAACAGTGCCCCATGGTAAGGATGTCTTGATTAAAGCGTTCACTCTGTTCGTGACTACAAGCACCACAGATTTTTTTTTTCTTTGGAAAAAGTCAGGGTCCGAGTTTAAAAAATGATTTTTCAGTCACATTTTACATTCCATATTCTTTTAGTTATGCAGTAGACCAGTTACAATGGAAACATAATCCTTTCAAAATTTGTTCCACTGCATATTAGATCCAAATAAAGAGTGTAACAAGCACAGCCACTAATTTATTACATAATTTCACTGAAAAAATGGGAACACAAAAAGCATAAACGAATAAATATTCTATATAAAATCGAATATATCCCAAAAACCTTACGTGATACAGAAATTCCAAGGCAAATTTGGATTCTACAACCAAAGATCGATATTAAATATTGCATCACACACAAGATGCAAAACGTATGTCAACCAGTGTATAAATAACACATCACATAAAGTAAATATACGGCATGAATAACTTGTAATCGCTTTATACAAACAGCAGCAACTTGCAACACCTCAAATCCAAACACGCCTCGACACTTTGTGTATTGGCAAATGCTCTATAAATAAAATGTCTCGCAGAAATGTATGTGCAATTACAAATCTCACACACAAAATATAGAATATAAATGTAGAGGGAACTGTAATTTTTCTAATAATTGATTAAATATTTCTACAGTCATTAATGTAATTAAGTTGTAAAATATGTTCCAACATACACGTAAGTCACTATCCTATTACTTAATGCTACAGATTTATTATTAGTATAGATTTTCACAATGAAATGTAATATTATCTGCCAGTAGTGAAGATAGTCCAGCAGAGAATGATTATATTTCCTCTATGATTGCAGACTATGATAACTGAGGGACCGCAGACAACTGTATAAACATTCAGATTTCCATACCATGGATGAATACTTCTCAAATAAAGATGTTATGCAAACCATCTGAGTTATTAGTGTACTTCACATTTCCCACTGGCAGAATATTCTTTATTTAATCCGATCTTTACATTATGTACTCGTGTACAAATTTTGAAATCCGTTCCAAGGGATAATTGGAAGGTTTCCTGAATAGAAAACCATTAGTACATTCAATAAGTTTGAGGCTAATAATGATATTACAAATAAACTTTTACATAGTTTGAGCTAACACCACAAAATAAGAAGCGATGACTCCCAGCATTGTGTACAGAAATAACAAGTTAATAGTAAAGAAGCCACACGCAGTAAATTCTACTGTGCCATAATTCACATGGACAAGAAGTCTTTGTAATTCTATTGCCACGTTAAACGGGAGGTACTGGAGTTGATACAACTTCCGAACTTCACATACAGAATTCTTGGATTCTTCAGCTGTCAAATGGCAAAAAACACAAACTTGGAATAACATCGCTAATGTCACTAATGTAAGAGCCAATATAGTTGCTACAGAAATTATTATAAAACTTTGAGTTTGGTCAAGTTGGGGGATTTGCACAACGTACAGCATAAACAAAATTATATTTATAATACTACAGAATATCCAACAAGAAGCCACGAAAAATGGAAACCCAAAAGCAGAGTTAATTATTTGAACAGTGTCGTAAAGTTTACTGTGTATGAGTCTCCAGTTGTGAATAATTTTAAGCATTTCTCGTGTTGTCATTCGTGGTGGTGGAATACTGTCAACAGCGTTCTCGATATCTATTACACACATATCATTACGATTCACATGCAAGAAGTCTTTTTGTATGCGATGTGCAGAATTGAAATTTTTAATATTATAATTCAAGAGTTTGTATCTCTTCTTAACGTTTAGTACTAATATGATAAATAATGCGATCATAACACAATTTGAAATGTAGATGAAATTAGAGAAGCACAAATATGCCAATTTCAAGTCAACGTTGGAAAGACTTATTACGAAAGGAATTTCTATAGCAACTACTTGCAGAAGAATGTAAAGTGTTGTTTGAATTTTCATTCGTATATAGAATCGATGTTTTTCTTTCGGCAGTAACAAAATGTGGTCCACTTCATCCAGCACTTTAACTATCTGGGAAATGTGATACTTTTTTAGACAAACGAACGTCAGTAACGATACCATACTAGTTCCACATTGTGAAGTATTCCCCAGAAGGAGTAAAAATAAATCCTTAGGAGGAAGTTCTTTGCGTATTTCTTCATATATCACAAAACACGAGACACAAATCACCAAAATAATACATAACCAACTCCAACACATTCCAAAGTTCAAATTGTAATTGCACTTCTTTCCATTTTGCTTGTGTCTACGAAATGAGTAGGGCGCCATTCCTATCACTTTTGAAATGTAGATCAAGTACTTTAACGTTGAATAAATTTCTTCACTATTACCGAATTCTTCCATAGTGAAAATAGCAGGTTGCTTTACTCTTTGTTCATTACAATACAAATGAGACCTTCAGCAAGGTTACTCTTAACAAATCCCATTGATTCTTTTAATCAAAATCTGTCGCACTCGAATGAAAGTAGCAAATGAATTTCTTGCGTGTCGCTTGATTTTCAATCTGAAGCAAAAAATTCACAGACACTCCAGTATAGAAAGTGTGTATAATTATCTTAAATTTTTCTAGAACGGAACATCATAGCAAATTTTGCTATACATAAAAATATTATTCTGAAATTATCAGTGACATCTTAATGAAAAGCTAACATGTCATTCAAGTGCTCTGTGAAATATACATCATACAAACTGCACATAATTCAAGCATATCTTTATAAATTATTACCGGTATCTCAAAAAGACACCAGTCACTCCTGAATGAAGAACAATGAACTGATAAGTATTTTTCTAATACGAAATATCCTACAAATTTCAGTACTACTTACACATTATTAGTTTTAAAATATATCGTTCATTACATAAACATGGTCTATTATGTTACAAAATCATTTTATTCAACGAATTATATCAAAATATCTTAATTTCACTTTAAAGGAGGAAATGGTTGAGTTTCGGTCATTTTCAGTCAAAATTTGCAATTTGGTTTGCTTTCCAGGAGTGTGTGAAACATGAATTTAGTAATAATTTATATGGATGCTGAGCAAATTTCACTATATTCTGCGGCGATTGGAAGCATAAAAATGACACAATATTTAAATGACTGAACCCTTGAATTTGAATTCTATGCCAACAATAAAAGCTGTTTTCTCACTTTTTTGCACCACATATTCTCATATTGTAAGTTTAAATACTGATATAGATTTATGAAATGTATACTGTATAATATTGTTTATATTTCTTTTAGTTTCATATTGATTAACATTTGTGAATAAATGTTACAATCTGTATCATTTTTACAATTACCATTATAATATTTTGTAATGAAACTCATTTTTAAACTGAATCCTAATCTAAAAAATAACGTCGTAATAAGACTCAAATTATAAATCTACAAAGAGGTTCAATTAACCGAAAATTTTATTGCAATGAAACGTCTATCAGCGGTATTTTGTCTACTTCCAAATTTCTAACATTAACCAAATGTAATTTTCTAGCCATTAAGTTTTTTCTTTTCTCTGCCACATAATACAATGGAAAGGATAACAAAATTACACAGTTAAAATTTATTTCATGTGCCGTCTATGCTTATCCTTATTTAACAAGTATATTGGTTATACAATATTTTGTTACATAATATACTTGTTAAATAAGGATAAGCATAGACATCCTTATTTAACAAGTATATTGGTTATACAATATTTTGTTACATAATATACTTGTTAAATAAGGATAAGCATAGACGGCACATGAAATAAATTTTAATTGTCACTAATAGTATATTAGCTTATCGGTCCCATCATGCCTTTTAAAAAAATTACACAGTGTTATTTACATAAAACGTCGGTTCACCTCTGTGGAGTACAGATTACTACGTCTGACCGTGTTACTAGTGGGTACGGGTTCAAATCCTTGTTGAGACGAGTTACTTGTTTGAGGTTTCTTCCGGGGCTTTCCCTCAACCCGTTTAAGGCTATGAATATTTCAATTTTCTAACTCCTACATTTTTACACTAATTAATCTGAAACTTTCACCAATTGTTTCTTACAAGTATCGATATGCAATACACAAATTTTCACTTTGATATTACAATTGGTTTACATAAAATTAACTTCTGTTTTCTTTTTAATGCTGAATTACAACTGTCCCAATTTTCAACGTTTACATATTGTTTCCTTGCATTTAAATTTAATTTATTCCTGGTATATGTATGTAAAATATTGCATATCATTTCGTATTTTTCCAATTTGTTTTATAAAATATATATGAATCCTTTTAGCTGTTTTTCTTTTTTTTCAATTTTCTAAAACTTATCACATCCTCAACACAGGGTGATTTGAATACTGTCAATAGCAGAAGAAAACATATGCGGTCAGTTTACTTCACATGCTTTTCTGAACTCCTGTGCAAAATTTCACTGCAATTGGAGAAAAACTGCATTCATTAGAGCATTTTGAATGTTACAAAATGTTCAACATATGAATATCGAAAAAACGAGTATCAAAGCACAGTATGTATATGATATATACTATCGAGTCCACACTTGTGAAGTATCAGTTAGCACGTCTGGCCTCGAAACCAGGTGACCCGGTTTCCATTCCCGTTTGGGGTTCTTCCGGGGTTATGTATCCCTCAAACCAATATGAGCAAATGCTGGGTAACTTTCGATTCTGGACCCAGGACTCATTTCACCAGCCTTATATCATTCAGACGCTAAATAATATAATATGTTCATAAATGTCATAATATAAAAATAAATATACTATCAATATGTTTCCTTCCTATACAGGTCTATCACACATATTTTTCTCCTACATAACAGCGCGAAATATGAACTGAATGAAAAGTAATATTAGGCCTAGTTATAATGAAGAACAAAAAGTGTCACAGTGACAGCTGTGTGTCGGTTTAAAGGGCTGCAGCTGCACGTTCACGCTGGTCCCTTTAAATTCGTCCTGTGGATCTGTAAACTGTCATAGGGACAAAATAAGCACAGATTTAGAAAACTGAAACATTATTACATTTTTTAGAGTTAAAAACGAAATTTCCATTTCGTAATGTTTTTTTTTTTTTTTCGTTATTTTTACCGATCCATGGCCTTAAGAGCAAACGCTGTGTAACTTTCGGAGCCGGACCCTGGACTCATCTCGCTAGAATTATCACTAAACCACGTGACTCGGGGCACTAATATGAAAATATGTTACCGGAAGGGTTTCGACTCGAACAGGAATTTCGTATCCAAAATTTGTATACAGGCCCATCTTTACATCTCTGTAAAGCTCCCAAAAGCAGTCGTTTGTGTAATGTGTGGTTTGTCTGTTAGAGCACTGTACAAGTTGAGGAGTGGGGAGAGCATTGCACAAGTTAAGGGGATGGGACACCTTACCCGTAAGCATGGCACTTGCCTAGAAGCTAGTGCGAGTGGTAAAATGTCTAAAGCCCATTTAAGAACATTTTTCTCTAACGTTCTGTCTGCAAAATATTGCAGCTAATCAAAAGTATATACTGTTGTGTGAGTCATTGAATGCGCACAAGGACGCAACCTTATTAAATGAATAATTCCAAGGCTAGGACATGGAATGTATGATCATTCCACCTAAAAAAAAAACTAAATATATCCAGCCTCTGAATATCTATTTCCTTAGACAATACAAAATATATGCTCGGAGGATAACAGATTACATAGGGACTCTTGCTGAGAATCCAGAGAATCCAGAACTTAACATGGGAAATCGATTGTTTATAATGAAAATGCACTGTTATTCATAACCAATTGTCTGCTCCAGTATACCGCCCTATGCTTCAGTATTCCTGGCAGTCGTGAACAAGTCTCGGACTTCAAAAATTTAATTCAGGCGGCATTTGATTTTTCAGCACTGCAGTGTGGTTCAGAAGATTGTTCAGGTGTTGCTTCTGAGTGTTGTGCTTATTGCTCTGCTCCATGCTGTTTCATGCATTTTATAGAGAATCCTCATGTACATTTTTAAAGACGTTTATTGACCAATACCAACCAAAAGGAGAGTTACACAAACGAATGCTTTTACGGTCTTCATCACCATCGTAAGGTAAGCGTCTGTACAAATTTTTAACCAAAAATTCCTGTTCGAGCCGAAACCCTTCCCTTGTTAGTTGTCAGTATGACGTAAGCCCTCACCTCTCCCCCATAGAATAAATACCGAGCATCAAACGCAAGACATTCAGAGTGCGTTTACGTCTCTTAGTGTCGAATTGTTTAGTGCAAAGTGAAATAAAGTACAATGTCGAAAGCAAAGTGTTCAACAGATGCAGTACTGGAGGGTTTAGTCGAAAAATTCGGACCAGATATATTTACTACAGAAAAAAAGGTATTGTATGTGCAGCGTGTAAGTAGAAACTGTTAAAAATGAAGAAATATGATATAGAGAGGCATTGCAATAGGAAAATACGCAAAAAAATGTTACACGAAATTCAAAGCAAATAATCTGTTAGAATTCTCCAGAGACTTATGTGACATGATGGTATATTCGAGTACATCTTTCAGAGGTCTGAATAATTCCTGCTTTAGATCATTTTTGTTAAAATGTAGAAGTAAATATATTCGAGGCGAACTGACAATACGTCATAAATTTTTACCAATTGAATGTAAGGATTTCAACTGATGAGACAACAGACATACCTGTAGATATGTGACCAATGTGGTGGTCGGTACACTTGCAGAGACCGAGTAAGGAAAAAAAATGAGCATCTAGGTTCGAAAAATTTGAAAAGGTGAACTATAAAACTATTGCATTTCTGTTTCTTAAGACTATGCGCCTTTTATGGCCAGAAGGGAATAAACATGATGTACTTATCTTCATTACATATACAGCTCCATATATTGCCAAAGCAGCAAAAATCTTAAAGACCGGTACACAAAAATATTGCATGTATCTTGCCTTCCATATGGCCTGCATAGAGTTGCTGAAGCTATTCGTCATTCATACAGCGATGTAGATAGATTTATTCTCATCCATAAAAATATTACTTGAAGCCATTTCAAGAGTATTAAGATTTTGAGAAATTGCACCAGGTATTCCCCTCCCTCCTCAAAATGAAATTACAAGACGACGTACTTAGTTTGAAATTGCCTTATATTACGCAGAACATTAAAATAATGTCACACGAGTCCTTCATGCATTAAATAGTGAAGATTCAGCCGCTATTACACCGGAAAAATGTACCCTTTTTTAACTTATCTCATCCTCAGCACATGGTGATTTAAATACTGTCAATAGCAGAGGAAAAGGCATGTGTCAGTTTACTTCACAGGCATTTGTAAACTAGTGTGCAAAATTGCACTGACATTGGAGAAAAACTGCATTCATTAGCGAATTTTGAATGTTACTCGGGGTTAATGAACCCACGGAGAGAGTACAATGATTTGAATGACAAGATATTGCCTTTAGTTCAAAAGAAGAAAAAATAAACGGATACGATACACTTATAACGATCCCACGCATCTCAACCAATTTCAACACGTATGAAACACTTGAGCATTACGAACAATTATTATGCGGTTATTTATTTCCAAAACCTTCGCAGTACACAATTGCAATAAACACAATCGAATCAGCAGTACAGAAAACACAAAACACAACACAGGAAAATGTTACACAATATATGAAACTCTAATGCAAGAATTAAATATTCATTTCACACCCAAACTTACATAATATTTATTGAACAAAATAAAAATAAAAATTAATGATCTGAAAGTCAAACAAAAATAAACTAAAAATGACGTGCCTTTTCTGAAATATGACACAAAATTTTAAGGAAAAGACCAAGTTTTACTAATAATAATAATAATAATAATAATAATAATAATAATAATAATAATAAGAATTATGATAATAATAATAATAATAATAATAATAATAAACGGTGATATTATGTTAGTGCTACAGAGAATGAAATTCATGACCGTAAAAATGCCGTTTGAAAGCAACATTACATAAGTAGCAAAATTTGATTTGTTATATTGAATCATTTCAACATTAAATTTTATTCCTTCTTTGTTAAAATATGTGTATGATAACGTTATGAAATTTATGTTCTTATATTTTGTGTGTTTTTAGAAAATATAATTTCAAATTGTGCTCCGGCATAATTGTTGTAACTAAAATCATGTACATCCCTCTTGTTTATCATACTGCTAGTCCTCACCCCACACAATATCTGCACTTTGTTTACGTTTTTATTGTGCCTAAACGAGACGCTGTACTGTACATTAAATCCAGAGCCCATAATGTCATTGGTACTCAATTTTTACATAGTTTGAGCTAACACCACAAAATAAGAAACGATGACTCCCAGCATTGTGTACAGAAATGACAAGTTAATAGTAAAGAAGCCACACGCTGTAAATTCTACTGTACCATAATTCACATGGACAAGAAGTCTTTGTAATTCTGTTACCACATTCAACGGGAGGTACTGGCGTTGACACAACTTCCGAACTTCACATACAGAATTCTTGGATTCTTCCGCTGTCAAATGACAAAAAACACAAACTTGGAATAACAGCACTAATGTCACTAACGTAAGAGCCAATGCAAATGCTACAAACAACAGAAGAGTTCTGAAAGATATTTCACACACACACACACACACACACACACACACATACACATACACATACACATATATATATATATATATATATATATATATATATATATATATATATATTTCCAGTTGAAATGAATCTGTTAACTTACGGAAATTTTTCCACGCAGTAGCTCAAACACTCTAATAAGACCATGAACCATGCATGACATGTGAACCTTTTTGTGTAAAAAGATTTAATTGCCGTGGCCGCTTTCACCAAATATATCTGGCTGCATTTGTACTTAATTTAGTTTCACGAAACTTACAAAATAGTACACCTACATCTGCGGAAAACACATTGCCATCAAACTCAGTCACTAAATGTCGGAAAAAACTTCGCCTATTTTATTTTACTTTCGGAGATTTTACATCCTCTGAGATACGATGTAGCTGCAGTATTTGTTCTATTGCGCACGCAACGCACGTGATCAGGAGTCAACGCTGATGCATCCATAAGGAAAATTCCTGCATCACATAACAGAATTGCGTAAGTAATCTGCAGTACGTTCTCGAATAACATATTACGACCACAACGTAAAACAAAGTGCTCCAAAAAGCATAAAAGGGCACCAAAAATATAGAACATTTCTTTAAAAGTGATCAATGGACAATAATAGATCGAAAAATTAAAAAATAAAACCAAAATTACAAAATACAAAATAAAAGTATGCTATATTGGTTCGTGTTGAAGTAAAACGAGTTTATATCGCATCCTGCATTATCTGTATTATCTCTAACAGAAGATATTTCATCAACTTCCGAGCTCTAGAAATGACCAATAGAAATGTAAATACATTTACAAGAATCAGTAACGTTCTTCTAGTAATTGAGTAATTTATCATAGACTCATTAATGAAGGAAAGTCATATAATTGTGTTAGAACAAGCACTACAGTACAGGTAAACTCATAATGTATTAGTCAATGTCTTACTTATTCATTTTTAGTACAAAATATATTTGCGAGTGGTAATACAATATGGTGGATATAGTGCAAGATATATTTATTCTATTTCTTCTACGTGTGTAACAGACAATAATTGAAGGATCGTAGAAAACTGTATCATGTTTCAAAATTGCAACACCATGATGCATACTTATCAAATAAAAATATTTTATAAGTCCTATGACATATTTGTGTAATTCATATTTGCCAGTGTCACCATACGCTTTCATTTAACCCGACTTTTATATTACGTACTCGTGTATAAATTTTGAATTTAGTTTTAAACTTGGCAACATGCAAGGTTTCCTATCTTTCTTGCCAGAAAACTATTACTACATACAGTAGAGCGTCTCCTTAGGCACAGTGGAAATATAAACAAGGAACAGGTACGGCTTCTACGGAAACGAGTAGCCCACCACTTTGTTGGTAACAGGTTACGAGTCTCCCTAGCGCCACTACAAAAACGTGACTAGGACAGAACTGACCAGAGCACTGGACTCTCCACCTCTCATTAACATCTGCGAGGCATGGTGCTAACTTCACTTCATT
Organism: Periplaneta americana; assembly: GCA_025594305.2. NCBI lineage: Eukaryota > Metazoa > Arthropoda > Insecta > Blattodea > Blattidae > Periplaneta > Periplaneta americana. Next base: position 43,147,596 of record JAJSOF020000003.1, on the reverse strand, counting down.
CATTCACTCACAATTCAACTGATAGCGTGCACATTTTTCATATAATCATTTACAGGGGAAAATACACTACGGTTAGATGAGAGGGCAAACGGCTTATAGCTGGGTACCTCGATCTAAAGTTAGCGAATTGCATGTCGAGGAACCAATGGAGGCATGGGATGCTTACCCTGCCTGCCATTTTAAACATCATTCATTCTTTCTTCGTCCCCTTTCATTCGTTCGTTCGTGTGGGGGAGGGCGAACCTTATGAGGAATGTACAAGGTTTTAGTTACAACATTTATGGCTAGGGACCGGACTTTTATGTAATTACATATTATAGCCCTTTCAACATAACCGTATATAAATAACAAATCTTTGCAAATCTTGTAATTACCATTAATATATTAAAATTTGAAACTATATATTTTTACATATTTACCCTACATTACATATTATGGTTTGGTATTACATAAATCTACATATTTATAGGGTTTTATTCATGTTTACTTCTTTAAAAGGAAAAAGAAAACTTCTGCTGGGGAAGTTTACAATTTGAAATACACAGATCAAAAATGTCTTTTTACTTGAGAAAGGATATATTTCGGGATGAAACTTAAACATCTTAGTTCCAGGAAGTGAAAGTGGCACTCACTCCTTAGCGCTCACTGTCAATATGAGTGAACAAAAGGCAACCTTTCTCAAAAACTACTTTGTATTGTAAAAATCAAGGAGGGAATAATCTCATACGCATAAGCGGACGACATACTAATAGGGTTTAAAGACCTTTCAAAGTTACAACAAACAATAAACATCACTTTAAATGGTTCAATTAAAACAAATTTGATATAAATGTGGACGAGAAAGAAATTATGATACTCAGAAACGGCGGAAGGGCACCAGAAACAGTAGAAATCGTCATGAAGAACAGAAAGTTAAAAATTCTACCCGAGTACAAATATCTAGGCTTAACAATACAAACAAGCGCAGATATTGATATTAAATATTTTTATGATTTTACACATTTTGGTACATATTCAGCTCATTTTTCTTACATAAATATGTACGTGTTTCACACCTTGATATTAAATAAAAATCCGGTCCCTATTTATGGCGGAGCATTGATTATTGAAATTATATTTTCCAAAAACACAGAAAACAGAACAACGCATATTGCATAACGTTATCTTGTACACATTTTAACAAACAAGCAATTGTAACGTTGAAATAGTGCAATATAACAAGTCAAATTTTGCAACATATATGATGTTGCTCACAAGCAGTTTTTTTATGGTCATGAATTTCATTCTGTCTATGACTAACATAATATCCCTCTCTTCTGTGGCCGAATTAACAAAGCTACAGTATATTGATTTGAAGTGACAATACTATTTCCTAGACATAATTGTCCACACCTGTGGTGTAACGGTTAGTGCGCCTAGCCGGGAAACCAGGTGGTCCAGGTTCGAATCCCGGTTGAGACAAGTTACGTGATTGAGATATTTTCCGTGTTTCCTCTACCCAAAATTAACAAATTCTGGGTAACAATCGGTACTGGACCCCTGACTCATTTCACCGGCATTATAACCCTTCATCTCATTCAGACGCTAAATAACCTAAGATGTTGACACAGCATCGTAAAATAACCTACTGAAAACAAAACACAATTACAGTACTGTAGTATTGCTAATTCGGCCACAGAAAAAGGTGATATTATGTTAATCTCTACAGAATGAAATTCATGACCGTAAAAAGTTCAGCTTGAAAGCAATATTCTATAAGTAGCAACATTTGACTTTTATATTGAAATTTTCACCGTTACATTTGCTACTTTGTTAAAACGTGTATATGATAACATTATGAAATTTATGTTCTTTTGATTTGTGTGTTCTTGGAAAGTATGATTTCAATAAATGCTCCGCCACAAATTTTGTAACTAAAACTTTGTGCATCCCTATTACTTATCGTACGGCTCTTCCTAACCCCACACGTTGCCTGCACTTTGTTTACGTTTTCACTGTGCCTAAACGAGACACTCTATTGCAATTAAATCGAGAGAGCATAATGTAATTGGTACTCAATTTTTACATAGTTTGAGCTAACACCACAAAATAAGAAGCGATGACTCCCAGCATTGTGTACAGAAAGGACAAGTTAATAGTAAAGAAGCCACACGCTGTAAATTCTACTGTGCCATAATTCAGATGGACAAGAAGTCTTTGTAATTCTGTTACCAAATTCAACGTGAGGTACTGGCGTTGACACAACTTCCGAACTTCACATACAGAATTCTTGGATTCTTCAGCTGTCAAATGACAAAAAACACAAACTTGGAATAAAAACACTAATGTTACTAACGTAAGAGCCAATGCAAATGCTACAAACAATAGAAGAGAATATTTCATCTTGACATCATCAGGATATATCACAACATGCAGCATATGTAACATCATATATATAACAGTACAGAATATCCAACAGGAAGCGACGAAAAATGGAAACCCAAAAGTGGTGTTAATTATTTGAACAGTGTCATAAAGTTTACTGTGTATGAGTCTCCAGCTGTGAATAATTTTAAGCATTTCTCGTGTTGTCACTTGTGGTGCAGGAACACTGTCAACAGCGTTCTCGATATCTATTACACACATTACATTACGATTCAGATTCAAGACATCTTTCTGTATGCGATGTGCAGAATTGAAATTTTGAATAATAGAATTCAAGTGTTTGTATCTCTTTTTGATATTTAATATTAATATGACAAATAATGTAATCATAACACCATTTGAAGCATGGAATAAATTCAAGAAAAACAAATATGACATTCTCAAGTGAACTCGAAAATATATATTACAAAAGGAATTTCTATAACAACTACTTGCATGAAAATGTAAATTGTCGTTTGAATTTTCATTCGGACATAAAATCGATGTTTTTCATTCGATAGTAACATGACGCGGTCCACTTCACCAAGTAGTCTAACTATCTGGGAAACGTGATACTTCTTCAGACAAATGAACGTGAGCATAGATACGAGACCACTTCCACACATTGAAGTATTGCGTAGGAGAAACAAAAATAAATTCTTAGCAGAAAGTTTTCTTTCTACTATTTCGTCATATATCACAAAACATGAGACACAAATCATCAAAAAAATGCATAACCAACTCCAACAAATTGCAAAGTTCAAACTGCAATTGTGCTTCTTTCCATTTTGTTTGTGTCTACGAAATGAGTAGGGCGCCATTCCTATCACTTTTGCAATGTAGATCAAGTACTTAAATGTGGAATAGATTTGTTCATTATTATCGAGTTCTTCCATTGTTAAAATAGCAGGTTGCTTTCACTTGGTTGAGTGCAATACAAATGAGCGCTTCAGGAAGGTTACGCTTGACACATTCCATTCTTTTTTAACAAAAATCCGTCGTTCTCGAATGAACGCAGTAAATGCATTGCTTGCATGTCGCTTGATTTGCAATATGAAGCACTAGATTCACAGATACTCAAGTATTTAAATATGTTCAATTGTAATTATCTTTTATTATTTCTACAACATAACATCACAGGATATGTAGATATATGTAAAGAATATTATTTTGCAATTATCAGTGACATCTTAATGAAGGGCTCACATGTCATTCAAGTGCTCTGTGAAATAAACGTCATATATATCTGGACATAATACAAGTATATCAATATAAACCAATACCGGTATCTCAAACATACGAGTCACTCCTAAATGAAGAGAAATGAACTGATATGTATTTTTCTAAAACGAAATATGCTAAAAATCTCAGTACAACTTAGACATAATTAGTTTTAAATTTACCGTAAATTACATAAACTAAGTTTAACATGTTACAAAATCAATTCAAACAACGAATTATTTCAGAATGTCTCAATTTCACTTGAAGGGAGGAAATGGGACATAAAAATTCGGTTAATATCAGTCAAAAGTCGCAATTTCGTTTGTCTTTCCATGAGTGTGTGAAACATGAATTTAGCAATCATTTATTTGCATGTTAAGCAAGTTTAAATATATGCTGTGGTTGTTTGGAAGCATAAAAATAACGCCATATTTAAATGGCCCAACTCTTGAATTTGAATGACGTGCAAATTGTAAAAGCTGTTTTGTTACGCTTTTTTCCGGCACATTTTCTGATGTTCTAAGTGTAAATACTCTTACAATGTTAATGAAATGTATACTGCATAATATTTGTTTATGTTTCTTAAAATGTGATATTAATTAAAATTTGTGATAAAATTGATAATCTATATCATTTTTACAAATATCATTTATACCATTCCTTGATAAAATTCATTTTTAAATGAACCTAGCCTGAACAATAAGGTCGTAATATAGTCTACAAATTATAAATTTAAGAAAGAGGATCATTTAACCGAAATTTTAATCCAATGAAGCGTCTTTCAGCGGTGTTTTGTTGACTTCCATACGTAAATAATTCCTCCGCTATTTGTTCTTAGATACACGTTTCTATTTACTCTTTCTAAATCTGCAATAAATTTCTTCCAAACTTATAACATTAACCAAATGTAATTTTCTAGCCATTACTCTATTCTTTTCTCTGTTCCATAATACAATGGAAAGGACACCAAAATTACACAGCGGTAACAATCACGACTTAGGAATTTATATAAAAATTCGGTTCCCTTCTTCGGAGTAACAATTAGCATGTCTGACCGTTAAACTAGCGGGTCCGGGTTCAAATCATTTTTGTTATGAGTTACTTGTCTCGAGGTCTCTTCCGGGAGTTTCTCTCAACCCGTATAACGCTATGGAAATGTGAAATTTCTAACTCCTACATTTTTATAGCAATTCATGTGAAAATTCACCAAACGTTTCTTACAGTGTGGTATTCCAATGAGATTAGCTATAATTATATTTTGCTTGCTTTTAATACTGAATTATAGTTGTCCTAATTTTCAAAGATTACATAAAGTTTTCATATATCCAAATTTCATTTATTCCTGACAGATCTACATAAAATGTGACAAGTTCTTCGTGTTTTTTCAATTTTTTAAATATATATTTACGCACTTACTTGATATTTTGTTTTAATTTTTTCAAGCTTATCACATCCTCAGCACATGGTGATTTGAATATCGTCAATAGCAGACGAAAACAATGGTTCAGTTTACTTCACATGCTTTTGTGAACTCCTGTGCAAAATTTCACTGAGAGTGGAGAAAAACTGCATTCAGTAGAGAATTTTGAACGTTACAAAATGTTGAACATTTGAATGTCGAGAAAACGAGTATCAAAGTACAGCATATATATGATAAATACTATCGATACGCTTCCTTCCATTACAGCTCTATCACACACATTTTCTCCTACATAACACCGCGAAATATGTGAGTCGGAATGAAGAGCAAATTCTATCACAATGACAGCTGAGTGCCAGAATAAAGGTCTGCATCTCCACGTACACGCTGGTCGCTTTCAATTCGTCCTCAGGGATTTTAATTGTCTTAGGGGCAAAATAAACAGAGATTTAGAAAACCGAAACCTTATATTTTTAGAGTTAAAAATTCATTTTTTAATGTTTCTTTTTCGTTATTTTCTCTGATTCATAGCCTTAAGAGCAAGTTCTGTGTAACTTTCGGAGCTGGACCATGGACTCATCTCGTTAAAATTATCACTAGACCGCGTGATTAGGGGTACTAATGGGAAGATGGAAGTTACCGGTTGACATGAATGTATCAACTCGCGGTTATTTTTGACACAGTATCTCATACACTATTAAGATCATGAACCATTCATATTATGTGAGCCATTTTTATGTAAAATGATTTAATTTTCGTGCCCGCTTTCACCATATAACGGACTGCATCTGTATTTACTTCAATTTCACACATTTAAAAAAAAATAGTATTCTATCATCTGTGGAAAAACATTGTCATCAAACTGAATCACTCTATGTCGCAAAAACCTTCGTCTATTTAATTTTACTTTAAGAATTTTTACGTCTTGTGAGAAACAATGTAGCTGCAAAAGTATTTGTTCTGTTGCGCTGAATGGGGGAAGCATGTAGCACACGTGATCAGAAGTCAAGGCTGATGCAGCCACAAGGAAAATTCATGCATGATATAATAGAACAGTCAAACAAGCAATCTCCAGTAGGTTATCGAATAACAGACTAGGACACCAACGTAAAAATACACACTTCAAAAAGCATAAAAGTGAAAAACTGTAGAAGAAATGGAACATTTCATTAAAAGTGACCAATAGAAAAAAGACCGCAAAAGAAAACAAGAATACAAAATAAAATTATGCTATATTGGTTGGTGTTGAAGTAAAAAGAGTTTATTTTGTATCTGTATTTTCTGTGATATGATCTAACAAAAGATATTTCATCAATTTCTAGAAATGGCCTAATAGAAATGTAATTTCAGGTACAGCAAACAATAACGTTCTTCTAGTAATTGAGTAAAATTTCATTGACGCATTAATGAAGTAAAGTCATACAATTATGTCCGAACAGGTAACCTCATAAATTAGTAGTCAATGTCTAGTTCATTCTTATTACGAAATATATTACTGCATCTGCGAGTGGTAATCAAATGTGGTAGAGATAGTCTAGGAGACAATTATTCTATTTCGTCTACGAGTATAACCGTCGATAACTGAAGGATCGCAGAAAACAATCATGTTCCAAAAATGGAACAGCAAGATATATATTTCTCAAATAAAGATATTTTAAAACAATTCCTGTGAAATATTTGTGTAATTATATTTTATGTTCACCATATTTTGCTTTTATTTCATCCACCTTTACATTACGTATTCGTGAATAAAATTTGAATTTAGTTTCAAACTTGGGAACATGGAATGTTTTTAACTTTCTTGTCAGAAAACCATTACTACATACATTAAATCGAGATCTCATAATAAAATGTCGTACTGAATTTTTACATAGTTTGAGCTAACACCACAAAATAAGAAGCGAAGACTCCCAGCATTGTGTACAGAAATGACAAGTTAATAGTAAAGAAGCCACACGCAGTAAATTCTACTGTACCATAATTCACATGGACAAGAAGTCTTTGTAATTCTGTTACCACATTCAACGGGAGGTACTGGCGTTGACACAACTTCCGAACTTCACATACAGAATTCTTGGATTCTTCAGCTGTCAAATGACAAAAAACGCAAACTTGGAATAACAACACTAATGTCACTAACGTAAGAGCCAATATAAATGCTAAAACAATAGAACAGAACCTTCAATCTTGGCAATATTATCGAATTTCACAATGTACAGCATACATAACACCATATTTATAACATAACAGAATATCCAACAGGAAGCGACGAAAAATGGAAACCCAAAAGTGGAGTTAATTATTTGAACAGTGTCATAAAGTTTACTGTGTATGAGTCTCCAGTTGTGAATAATTTTAAGCATTTCTCGTGTTGTCACTTGTGGTGCAGGAACACTGTCAACAGCGTTCTCGATATCTATTACACACATTACATTACGATCCTGATTCAAGACATCTTTCTGTATTCGATGTGCAGAATTGAAATTTTGAATAATAGAATTCAAGTGTTTGTATCTCTTTTTGATGTTTAATACTAATATGACAAATAATGTAATCATAACACCATTTGTAGCATGGAATAAATTCAAGAAATACAAATATGACATTCTCAAGTGAACATCGAAAATATGTATTACAAAAGGAATTTCTATAACAACTACTTGCATGAGAATGTAAATTGTCGTTTCAATTTTATTCGAACATAGAATTGATGTTTTTCTTTCATAGTAATAAGATGCGGTCTACTTCACCCAGCAATCTAACTATCTGGGATATGTGATACTTCTTCAGACAAACGAACGTCAGTATAGATACTATACCAGTTCCACACAGTGAAACACTGCAAAGAAGATCCAAAAATAAATTCTTAGTAGTAAGTTTCGAATCTACTTCTTCATACACCACAAAACATGACACACATATCATCAAAATAATGCATAACCAGCTCCAACAAATTCCAAAGTTCAAACTGCAATTGTGCTTCTTTCCATTTTGTTTGTGCCTACGAAATGAGTAGGGCGCCATTCCTATCACTTTTGCAATGTAAATCAAGTACTTAAATGTGGAATAAATTTCTTCACTACCACCAAATTCTTCCATAGTGAAAATAGCAGGTTGCTTTCACTTTGTTGACTACAGTACAAATGAGAGCTTCATCAAGGTTACGCTTAACAAATTCCATTGATTATTTTTAATCAAAATGTGTCGTTCTCTAATAAGCGTAGCAAATGCATTCCTTGCATGTCGCATTATTTTCTATTTGATGCACTAGATTCACAGATACTGCAGTATAGAATGTGTGTCCAAATATAATGATGCTTTTTTTTTCTAGAACGCAGTATCACAGCAAAATTGTGATATAGGATACAAAAAATATTTATTTTGTAATTATCAGTGACATCTTAATAAAGGGCTCACATGTTATTCAATTGCTCTGTGTGAAATAAATCCTAAAAGAACTGAACATAGGCCTAATTCAAGTATTTTATTATAAATTTTTACCGGTATCTCAAACATACGAGCCTCTCCTAAATTAAGAGAAATGAAGCGATAAGTTTTTCCTAAAATCAAATATTCTACAAATCTCAGTACTACTCACACATTGTTAGTTTTAAAATATATCGATCATAAATAAAACGTCTAACATTTTATAAAATCATTTCATGTAACGAATTATCTCAAAAGTCTTGATTTGACTTTAAGGGAGGAAATGGGAGAAAAATTTGGGTCATTATCAGTCAAGAGTTGCATTTTCGTTTGTCTTTCCATGAGTGTGTGAAACATGAATTTAGCCATCATTTATATGGATGTTGAGCAAGTTTCACTATACTTTGCGGCGATTGGAAGCATAAAAATTTCGTCATATTTAAATGGCTGAACTCTTGAATTTGAATTCCATACAATCTGTAAAGGCTGTTTTCTCACTCTTTCTCCCAGCACATTTTCTCTTGTTCTAAATTTAAATACTCTAACAGTTTTAATGAAATATATACTGCATATTATTGTTTTATGTTTCTTGATTAAAATTAGTGATAAGAATTTATAATCTATATAATTTTTCAAATACCATTTATACCATTTTGTATAAAACGCAATTTAAATGAATACTGACCTGAACAATAACGTCGTGATATAGACTCAAATTATAAATCTAAAAAAGAGAATCAATTAACCGAAAATTTTATTGCAATAAAACGTCTTTCAGTGGTATTTTCTTGATTTTCATACGCGAATATTTTCCTTGTTATTTGTTCTAGACAGACTTTTTTATTTACTCTTTTCAAAACTGCATTAAATTTATCCCAAACTACTAAAATTAACCAAATATAATTTTCTATCCATCACTCTTTTCTTTTCTCTGTTCCATAACACAATGAAGATGGAAACAAAATTATACAGGGGTAACTATAACGACTTAAGAATTTATATAAAACTTCGACTCACTTCTGTGGTGTAAAGATTAGCACGTCTGAACGTGAAACTAGAGGGTCCTGGTTCAAAACCTTTTGGGACGAGTTGTTTGAGGTTTCTTCCAGGAGTTTCCTCAACCGATTAACGCTATGGATATGTTGAAATTTCTAACTTCTACATTTTTATACAATTAACTGAAATTTCACCAACATTTGTTTTCCAGTGTGGTTTTCACCTTTATATTCGTATTAGTTTACTTACAATTATTATTAATTTTGTTTGCTTTTAATACTAAATTAAAATTTTCCTAATTTTCAAAGTTTACATAAAGTTTTTATATATTTAAATTTCATTTATTCCTGAGAGATTTACGTTAAATGTGACATGTTTTCATTTTTTTCAATTTCTTTTGAAAAAAATTATTTTTGCCCTAGTAGTTGTTTTTTTTTTTTATTTTTTAAAACCTATCACATCCTCAGCACATGGTGATTTGAATACTGTCAATAGGAGAATAAAAACATGCGTCCGTTTACTTCACATGCTTTTCTGAACTCCTGTCATAACTTTCACTGAGATTGGACAAAAAGTCCATTCATTAGAGGATTTTTAATGTTACAAAATGTTGGGCATTTGAATATGGAGAAAACAAGTATCAAAGTACAGGCATGTATATGATATATATGATAAATACTATCGGTATGTTTCCTTCCTGTACAGGTCTACCACGCACATTTTTCTTCTACACAATAGCGCAAAATATGAACTCAATGAAAAGTATAATTAGTTAGAATGAAGAACAAAGTAACATTATTGTATTATTTAGAGCTAAAAACAAAATTATCATTGTTTAATAACTTTTTTCGCAATTTTCACCGATTCATAGCCTTAAGAGCAAACGCTGTGTAGCTTTCGGCGCTGGAGCCTGGACTCATCTCGCAAGAATTATCACTAGACCACGTGACTCGGGGCACTAACACGAAGATGCAAGTTACCGGTTCTCTGGAGGTGTCAGTATGACGTAAGTCCTCACCTCTCTGCCATAGAATAATACTGAGCATCGAACGCAAGACATTCAGAGTGCGTTTAAGTGTCATAGTGGCGAATTGCTCAATGGCCAATTAAATAAATTACAATGTCGAAAGCAAGGCGTACAACAGATGCAGTACTGGAGAGTTTATTCGAAAAATTCGGACGACATATATTTAATATAGAAAAAAAGGTATTGTGTGTGCAGTGTATAAGTGCAAACTGTTAAGAACGACGAAATATGACGTAGAAAGACATTGCAATAGGTAAACACGCGAAGAAAATGTTACACGCAATTCAAAGCAAATAATCTGTTAGAATTTTCCAAAGACATGTGATATGATGGTACATGCGAGCACAACTTTTGGAGATCTGGATAATAACTACTTTAGATCATTTTCGTTAAAATGTAGAAATCAACATATTCCAGGCGAATCGACAATATGTCATAAATTTTTACCCATTTTCTATGGTAATACGATTGCTGAAACTAGAGAGAACGTGAGAACGTCTGGGTTCCAATCGATGAGACAACAGACATATTTGTAGATATGCGGCGGGTGTGTGGGCGGTATTATTGCAAAGAACCGTGTAAGGAAAAAATGTGCACCTAGGTTCTCAAAATTGAAATAATAATAATAATAATAATAATAATAATAATTATTATTATTATTATTATTATTATAACACGAAACGAATAGGATAAGAAAATCGACGCTAAACAACATGAAAATAATATCAAAATAGAAAATAAGGAAGTAAAATAAAGATATAAAGATTGAAATATAATAAAGACAACTCAGTTAATAGGGAAAACGTAAGATTACAACGGACGGAAGATTACAACAGACGGAATTTAATAAAATTATAATAAAAAGGAAAAGGAACTAAAATTAAACAAAACACATTGTAAAGAGTGTATGATAATAAATTCAGCTTGTGATGATAGAGAACAAAAAAAAAAACTAAACGGAAGGAAAAGAAATATAAATATTTTTTACAAAACTATCGCAGAGAATAGAGCTCATAATTGAAAGGAAACTGAACTGGAAAAAATGCAATTTTAGTTTATTTTTGAAACTAGATAATGTCCGATAGTCTCTCACATGTTGTGGTAGAGAGTTCCAGAGATGAGCTGCATAGACGGAGAAAGATGAAGAGTAGGAGAATGTTCTGTGTTTAGGAATGGAGAGTGTGATATGGTGTTGTGAGCGAGTATCTATTTCGTGATAAGAGGACAAATATTGAAACGAGAAGCTAAGTGGCTAGGGTTAGAGTTCTGAAGAATATTGAAGAGTAACGTGAGAGAGTGAATAGTTTTTCGCTCTTTCAGATGGACCCAGGACAGCATATTTAGTGAAGGTGTGATACGGTCAGATCCACTGACATTGTATATAAATCGAACAAATGCATTATGAACACGCTGTAGTGAATCTGCCAGTCTCATGTTAAGGTCAGTGTAAAGAGTGTCACAGTAATCAAAATGAGGCATCAAGAGCGACTGCACTAAATTATTCTTGAGAAGCAACGGAAGAAAATTTCGGATTCTTTTTAGTATGTGAATTTTCATAAATATTATTTTACATGTGTGTATTTTATGGGCAGAAGAGATTAAAAATGATGTGCTTATCTTCATTACAGATATAAAGCTCCATATGTTGTCAAAGCAGCAAAAACTTAAAGGCCGGTAGACAAAAATGTTGCATGTAACTTGCCTTGCACACGGCATGCAAAGAGTTGCTAAAGCTATTCGTCATTCATACAGCGATGTAGATTGTTTTATTACCATCATCCATAAAATATTACTTAAAGGCCTATCAAGAATATTAAAATCTCAACCTGAAATTACAACATGGGACACTTGGTTTAAAGCTGCCTTATATTACGCAGATCATTAAAATTAAGTCATAAGAATATTTCATGTATTAAATGGTGGAGATTCAGCTGCTATTACAACGGAAAAATTCCTGATTTAAGAAAATAACGCAACTGGAAACAACTAGTCTATGATTGCAGGAAGGTATTAAAATAATTTAGATATAGTATCGGTAAGAATGGTACCGCAAAGACCATCTCGAATGTGTTGAACAGGAACGTCGTATATAAAAAAAATACGTTTGAGATAAATAAAAAAACATTTAAATATCTTGAAAGTGACCAAATTTCTGACATAAGAGGATGTTGAAATCTCTTCCTGAGAAGTTTGTATCCATGCGTTGACTTAGGATGACGTTGTTGAAGGTTCAGGACAATTTCTTTGACGTGAAAAAGAGAGAATTAATATTTTGCTAAGTAGTTTACATACGAGGTTGCTGTTGAACACAATCGATATACCGACAAGTTGAAGGACAAATGAAATAGTGTTATACAAAAAAATAGTGGTTATGTTGTGTTGTGAAGTTTGGGGAAAGAAGAGAATAATATCGTAAATGACAGTGTGCAACTTTTAGATTACGCTCCATTGCATTGAGTTCATGCGATGTCGAAAGAAGCTTCTCGCAGTATGAAAATATTCTAACCCTAAATGATAAAAACAAATTTCCTTTTCACAATCCACGTACAGACCGATTATTTACTCATGAAAGCTCAGAGACGCGAAAGAGAGAAGTAATAGGAGTAGTGGGGAGAGTTCCAGGGTGGAGGAGGAGCGAGCCGTCAGTAAATAAATGCAGTACAGCTTAACTGTACTGGAAACATACCTCTCTACAGCATGCGTGACATCCGATCGCTCTGAATGCAAGCGACTGACTAACCTGAACACCCCTTGGCGTAACTTAACGGACTCGACTAAACTAGACGCTCATTGTCGACGACTGTGAGGACTAAATAATCGTACAGTATGTACAGATAAGGAGGCGAAACCTGGCATGTGAGCTGTGCAGAGGGAAAGAAAGATCTATCAGAAATAGAATTTGTTTTATTATGGTCATTGCTACAAGAGTCTACTGACACAGAAGTTCATCTCAGATTATAATATACCTTCCCCCCACCATATCCATTGGTGATATAGCCACGGCACACGATAAGGTGACAGGACAAGTCTTGTCTCCTCTACTGTACACAGTTGTACATTGCTATTCCTTATTGTGAAGAAGACGACATTGACACCGCTAAGAAGTCGAGAATTGTATTAAATATGTAAGTGGTTTCTTCTAACGATGCATTTCTAATGCTCACACTGTACGTCTGTCCCTGCTCCCTGTCTTGCTTTTCTCAGAGTTAACCGCGGAAAAGTCCAGACATACTAACTTAAAACATAACGATCACGAACAACGGAGTATAATTATCACGTTCATCTCGTTCAGACGCTAGATAACCATAGTAGTCTGTTGATAAAGAATCGTAAAACATCCCAACTAAAAAAACAATTCTTTGGCAAATGAAGTTGATTCCAAACCGAATATTAATAAAAATTTAATTTTCGTCCACTGCGCAGTGCTTCAGCGCGATTATCTAGTTCTGGAAACAGATTTAAGCTCCTGATCTCAATTGTGAAGAGTACGTACAACCATGATGTCGATTAGGTCAATAATCGCCATTAGTAACTGCAGTCTGCGACTAGTATTACGTATCATCCACTAATCCCTGGTTTAAAACATAATAGAAAGCCATAAATTACTGCACATAACTAGTGTTTGGAATGTCACCAGTTAGGGAGAAGTGGATACAGTGAGGCAGGAGAACAGTGAAACATTTTTTTATTAGATGGTAAATTTTGATATTGAAATGTTTGTAACAGTGGAGTTGTATGTTGAATGAGTAAAGTAACAGTATTTTCATACTCGATTGGATTCTAGTTATAAAGGTGAGTGATGAAACAATAATTCGTAATTTTTCACTCTAGAAGTAAAATTTTGGCTCGTGTTTAATGAAGGTTATATTGGATATACAAATGAAATAGAAATATGAATGTTTTGTTACCTAATACTATGGTATTTGACGTTATGTTTGGCAAAGTTTCGTCTTTCTTGTTTTGATTTTGAAGTGATGGCGCCATTTTTTAATGAACTATGCGTAAAGGGAACAGTGAGACATGCCATTGAAGGGTACACTGAGACGTCTCACTGTTCCCATTTACCAATGATTTGTAAACATAAATTGTAATTATATTACATTTACCAGTAACTAACATTAAAAATGAACATACTAGTAACCAATTTAGAAACTATAGCTTAAAATAATGGATACATTACATTTTAATGGTTTCTTAAATTAAAAATTATTCACAAAAATTAAGAAAATATTAAAAAATAATAAAGAATTATATTAAATTCTTCTAATTATAAGCTTTATTGTCACCAAAAATTCATTTCATTTTTTCGCAAAAGTTTGAAATGTCATGGAAAATTCACTTTTCCAAATGTTCCAGATGTTTCAATGGTTTCGAAGTCAGACATCAAAATGATTCTAAATAAGTCTACAGAACATGGCAAGATAAAGAGACAGCAAGCTTTCTTTTCTTTTGAAATAAATGTAAATCATTTCAATGTCCGCTAATAGACACTGTGGTGTCTCACTGTACCCTCCTGAATGGGAACAATGAGACATTTGCATTTTTTTTACAAATACGTATTGTATATTGTGCTTTATTTATTAATATTTCTGTTTATGTATTATTGTACTCCATGTTTTATGTACGAGTATATTTCTATTGCACTTGATTTCAAAAATACTTGAAATTTCACTTGCATACATATGTCTTAATATTTTGTGTCTCACTGTACCCACTATTCCCCTATGTCATACAAAACACAGAAAATCGCTGAAATTTAGATACGTATAAAATTCACTTTTATTATGTCACCAGCCATGCATGCAAAAATAGCAGATAAAGTGACAAAATCTATAAATTGTCAACTATGGTGCTATGAATATTAAGCACATTGCCGTAAATATAAACTCTCATTCTCAATATTTCTTGACATGTCTGGATCGTCGTGTAGTGTAGAAAAGTTGCGATGTTGAAAGAAACGGGGGACCAACTCATTAGTATCCCTGGTTATTTAAATTTAAATTATGCTTAATTTAACGATACTCGCAACTGCCGAGGTTATATCAGCGTCGTCGGTGTGCCGGAAGTTTGTCCCGCAGGAGTCCTTTTGCATGCCAGAAAATCTACTGACATGAGCCTGTAGCATTTATGCACGCTTAAATGCCATTATGCTACCCAGACCGACTCCCGGTTATTCAAACCAGGAATAGACTAGGATGGTTTCACTGACAAGATACTGCCATTAGTTGAAAAGAAGAAACAAATAAACGCTTGCGAGACATATACAATGATCACACACATCTCAACCAATTTTAACACTTATGAAATATTTGGGCACTACGAACATTTAATCTGTGCTTAGGCTATTTATTTCCAAAACTTTTCGCAGTAGTACACACTTGCAATAAACACAATCGAACCAGCAATACAGAAAACACAAAACACAACACAGGGAAATGTTACACAATATATGAAACTTCAATGCAATAATTAAATATTCATTTCACACCCACTCTTACATAATACTTATTTGACAATGATAAAGAATAATAATATATAATAATTACTGCTCGGAAATAGATAAAATAGATGTCAGAGAAAATTATCTATAAAATGATATGACACTTCTGAAATATGGCACAAAAAATTAAAGAAAAAAGATAAAGTTTTACCAATAATACACACACACAATAATAATAATAATAATATTATTATTATTATTATTATTATTATTATATTACAATAATAATAACATTTGAACTCATCTCCACTTCAATTGACGTAAGTATGCATACTTGAAATTACCAAGGTTCCAGTTCATAGACTGTAATAAGTTCATGAACTAGCGTTTTTGAGCCATTTTCGTGTCAAATGATTTAAGTGCCGTGCCCGCTTGCACCATATATCCGGCTCCATTTGTACTTACTTCAATTTCACACAACTTACAAAATAATATACTTCCATCTGAGGAAAACATATTATCATCAAATTCAGTCACAAAATATCGCAAAAACCATCGTCTATTTTACTTTACTTTCGGAATTTTTACGTCTTGAATGTAGCTGCAGTATTTGTTCTGTTGCGCTGACTTGGGAAGCACGTGACACACGTGACCAAGGCAAGGCGGATAAAACCATAAGGAAAATTTCGCATGATATAATAGAATTGCGTAAGCTATCTGCATTAGGTTCTCGAATAACAGACTACGACCCTTCGTATAAAACATCCTTCAAAAAGCATAACAGTGTAAAAATTCAGGAAAAAATAGACCTTTTTTTTAGCAGTGATGAATAGACTATGAAAGATAAAAAAGAAACCAAAATACAAAATACAAAAAAAAAGTATACTATATTGGTTCGTTTTAAAAGTAAAACGGTTTATATTTTTTCTCCAGCTGCAATATTTTAACAAAAGATTTTTTTCCTTCGGAGCCCTAGAAATAATCTATAGAAATGTAATTGCATTTAAAGGAAACAGTGACGTTCTTCTTGAAATTTGAGAAAATTTCCTGACCTTTAATGATAAAGTTATATAATTAAGTTAAAACATATACTACAGTACAAGTTATCTCATAATTTAAAGTCAATGGCTGAATAGTTCATATTTATTATGCAATATATTATCTGCGAGGGGTAAACCAATATGTTAAATTAGTCGAGAGATACTTATCCTATTTCTTCTACGGGTAAAACCCCCGATAACTGAATGATCAAAAAAACTGTTTCATATTTCAAAATTGCAACAGCATGATGCATAATTCCAAATAAAGGTATATTAAAACATTGAATTTGTGCAATTAATATTTGCCAGTGGCACCATCCTTTTTAGGGGGGAGTTGGTCGTCATGGGGGGTAAAAAAAATTATTTTTATTCGCTAATATTGTACAGCAAAATTTCCCCCTGAACAATTTGATATATATTTTTAGTGTTACTTTTTTTAAAGGGTTTTAAGGGGCCCGAATTTAAAACCCGGCTCCCCCTGGCTTGCACTGCCACCCCCCCGAAGTGTGTCAGGTTGTCAAGCTCTAAAAAATTTTTCTTTGTTTTTGGGCCTTTGGTATTTTTTTTTTTTATTTGGGGGCCTTGAATGTGTCAGCGGGGGGAAGTTTGTCTTCAACAAAGGAAACCTATTTTGTTATTGTCGTGGGCGTGTTTTGGTAGGGGTTTGGAAATACGAGTGAAAAGTTTAGTTTCTCTTTAGTTTCAATTTATTTTGAGAGTTGTGCATATTGTAATAAAATAAAATATGGGTAAATTTAAATTTTTAACCAAAACTAAGTTTAGAGGCAAAAAATATGTAAAACTTTCAGTAATAACCCTGCAACTCCTTTTAAAATTCTAACCTGCAATCTACATCCTCTACCCCCCAAGTGCTTCAAAAAGAAGATAAGTCATTTTTTGGTGATAAAAGCTTTAAATACAGTTCTAGATCCAGTAGAAAATAGTGGAAATATTATTATTAATTTGTCTTTATTATCATTTTTTATAAATAGTGTGTTAGTTGCTCCAAATGTAAGTCTGTAAATGGTACTTTGAGTGAAGTAAAAGAAAGTAGAAAAGGTTTATCAACGGGGATTAGGTTAGAATGTAATACTGTAAATATTTAGCCTCTCCATGACATCTCCTTAAATCCCAAAAAAATTGCATCAAATCTAAGTTTACCTTGCAATGGGTGATAGCAAGGGTCAACAAGCAGCACGTATCTTCTGTTCTGTGATGGCCCTCCACCACCACAAGAAAGTTCCATACGCAATAAAATTCTATGTAAAAGTTTGGCTAACACAGGGTTCAATTTTAAAAGCCCAAAAAACAAAGGAAAGGGGAGTGCATACCACTGTCTTAGATGGTTCTGGCAGAGGGGTTTTCATCTCTACTGGTTGGGGCCAACGTCTCTACGTCAGGAAAAATGGACGACAAACGTACAGTAAATATTACAGGATGCAAAAAACGTGGTGACCCTAATTGGGAAACTTTGATGGATATAGTGGAGGGATGGAAGTTGAAAGGTGCTCTGGCAAATGTATGCGGTCTGAACTGTCCCGGGGTCTTCGATATGTGCGCTACCTCTGATGGTGACTGAAGGGTTTCTTTCTGTATCTGAGGCCAAACCATTGGGGAAATGATGTGCTACAGAGAAGCTGGAGGGGTGGGGCCCTCCAAAAAGGATGGGAGCTTTGAGACAGCTTTGTAAGGATTCAAAGGAAAAACTTTTAGATGGTAAGCCTATAAGTGGACGAGGTCGGCTTACTAGTACAGAATTGACCTGCTGCAAAATTATTTGGGATGGCAATTCGTGCAAATGCTAATAATTTGCAGAATATGAAGAAAAACATTGGGCCACGTACTTCCACAAACTTGGGCAGATGAGAATCCCGATGGTCTCTGCCCGACAGGACCTGCATCGGGGTGGGTTTCAAACGAAATGGTGGTAAAAAAAAAAATTCACCACCTGCTGTGCTTGAAAAAAATTTAAACCCTTTTTTCAGACACCCTTTCAGATGAAAAACTATTGAAGAAATGCCTTCATGGCAAGTCCCAAAATCAGAATGAATCATCCAACAGCTGTATCTGGAGAGGTTCCAAAGACTGTGTTTGTTGGAGCACAAACTATAAAAATTTTTTCTGGACCCGTTATTTTCTTCAATGATGGCTGTTATAGTAGGGTCCACTCATGAAGGCAATGGACATTGAACCAGGTGAAAAGAAACGGACTGAAAAAAATTGGATATTGACCCGGGAAGGGGGGATAAAGGGAAGACATGACAAAGGGGGCAAAGGGGAAGGGAAAAAGGGAAAAAAGGAAGAGAAGACAAAAAAACACACGAGCAGGGTTCCTATGGTCCCGGGGGGTCTGGGGTGAAATGCAGGTTAGGGCATTTTTGATTTTATTTTTTGTGTCCTGAAAATTTAAATTTTCACACTTTAGGTATGTAAATCAAAAAATATTTAACATAGATCAATGAAACTTTCAGGGCTTTTTATCTTCACATTACAAAACTTCTTTCAAATATTATAAAAAAACCCCTTTTTATAGTGAATGTATAATATTTTTTTTGAGGGGAAAATTATTATTTTTTTGGTAAATTGGATAAACTCATCCCCTAATATTGCAGATATATTAATACTTTTTTAGGGTGTGTTTCAGTATCAATTAGATAAGTCAAAATTTCAATTAATGTGGGATAATAAATGAATAATGCACCTAATCACATGAATGTATAATTTATAAAAAAAAAAATTTTTTAAATTCAAAATTATTATAAGGCGAAATATTTTCTCTAGCTTTATAAATTTCTTTTTTTTTTTAAAGCTTAATGTGTGTAAAACATCACTAAAAAAAAAAGAGCTTTATAAATAGTATTATATCTATGACTTCTTGAAGATAGGCTATTTTTACCATTATTTTGCAAGCGATGACGACCAACTCCCTTTCCAACATTTACATTACGTACTCATGTAAAAATTCTGAATTTATTTTCAAACTTGGGAAGATGCAAGGTTTTCTTATCTTTCTTGTCAGAAAACCATTAATACAAACATTAAATCAAGAGCTCATAATGTAATTAGTACTCAGTTCTTAGAGAGTTTGAGCTAACACCACAAAATAAGAAGCGATGACTCCAACTAATGTGTACAGAAATGACAAGTTAATATTAAACAAGCCACACGCTGTAAATTCTACTGTACCATAATTCACATGGACAAGAAGTCTTTGTAATTCTGTTGCCACATTCAACGGGAGGCACTGGCGTTGACACAACTTCGGAACTTCACATACAGAATTCTTGGATTCTTCCGAGGTCAGATGACAAAAACGCAAACTTGGAATAACAACACTAATATCATTAACATAAGAGCCAATGTAAATGCTAAGCAATAGAAAAGAACTTTCAATCTTGGCACCATCAGAGGTTGTCACAATGTACAGCATAACCAACACCGTATTTATAATATTACAGAATATCCAACAGGAAGCTACGAAAATGGAAAACCAAAAGTGGAGTTAATTATTTTAACAGTGTCATAAAGTTTACTTGTATGAGTCTCCCGTTGTGAATAATTTTTAGCATTTCTCGTGTTGTCATCTGTGGTGCTGGAATACTGTCAACAGTGTTCTCGATATCTATTACACTTATCACATTACGATTTAGATGCAAGAAATCTTTCTGTATGCGATGTGCAGAAATGAAATTTTAATAACAGAATTCAAGAGTTTGTATCTCTTTTTGACGTTTAGCACTAATATGACAAATAATGTAACCATAACACCATTTGAAGCATAGAACAAAAAATTGAAGAACCATAAATATGACATTCTCAATTCAATATCAAAAATACATATTACAAAAGGAATTTCTATAACAACTACTTTGCAGAAGAATGTAAATTGTCGTTTCAGTTTCATTCGGACATAGAATCGATATTTTTCTGTGGACAGTAACAAGATGTGGTCCACTTACCAAGCAGTCTAACTATCTGGGAAACGTGATACTTCTTCAGACAAACGAACGTGAGCATAGATACTACACCAGTTCCACACATTGACGTAGTGCAAAGAAGAGTCAAAAATATATCCTTAGCAGAAAGTTTCGAATATATGTCTTGATATATCACAAAACATGTGGCACAAATCATCAAAATAATGCATAACAAACTCCAAAACATTCCAAAGCTCAAAATGCAATTGCGCTTCCTTCCATTTTGTTTGTGTCTACGAAATGAGTAGGCGCCATTCCTATTATTTTTGAAATGTAGATCAAGTACTTAAATGTGGAATAAATTTCTTCACTATTACCGAATTCTTCCATAGTGAAAATAGCAGGTTGCTTTCACTTTGTTGTTTACAGTACAAATGAGACCTTCAGGAAGGTTACTCTTAACAAATTCCATTGATTCTTTTAATCAAAATCTCCCGTTCTCTACTGAACGTAGCAAAAGAATTTCTTGCGGGTTTCTTGATTTGTAATCTTTAGCACCAGATTCAAGGGAAAATCCAGTATAAAAAAAGGGGAATTGTAATTATCTTTTAATTTTTTTTTGGGAAAGAAACATCTCAGCAAATGTTTTTATATATATTAAAAATATTTATTTTTGAAATTATCAGTGACATCTTAAAGAAGAACCACATGTCATTCAAAGAGCTCGGGAAAAAAACATCATTTAAAAAAAAAGAACATAATTCAAATTTCAATTAAAATTATTACCTTTTGCCCAAAAAAATTTCTACCAAAGAACAAAAATGAATTGGGTAAGTATTTTTCAAACAAAAAATTCCCGTTTAACCGTCATAGGGTTCCCTTTTTTGGTTAAAAAAAAAATGTAAAATGAAAGAAAAAATAATAAAATAATAATAATAATAATAAATAATAAAAAATAAAAAATAAAATAATAATAAAAAAAGAATAAACAAATCGCAATGCAATAAATTTCCCTGTTTCCACAAATTAAAAATAAGATGATGAACCTTTGACCCTTAGATACCAAAATTTTAAATGATTGTCATATTCCCAAAAACCTTATGAAATAACAGGGAAAAATTGTCCTTTTCCCTTGGAAGAATAAATAATTTAGGGGGCTGCAGACAAATTTTAGGGGGAGGGTAGGTATTTTCAGATCTGAAAATTTAAAAAGATCTTTCCATTTTTTCAAAAACAGGGGTTTGAAAAATTTTTGTTTTCAATTGAAAATGTTTTTAAATTTATTATTATGTCTATATAGAGACATCTGATACGAAAATTTTATTCATTTTTTAGAAAGACTCAGAATATTAAGAAATCAAACGGGGTGCATTATTTGGAGAAAAAATTTTATTATCTAACAGAAAGAATGAAGATCAATAAAATTATTGCAGAAAATTTCAATTTAATTTACACAGAAACGTTCCCACCAGAATAAAGGGGTTCAGGTATGTAAAGACAAATTTATCGGGAAAAAAAAAATAGGTATCTAAAAACAATAAAATGGATTTGATCATGATGTCAACTTTAAAATAAATATTAAACATCATCAAAAGTATCAACTAAAGTGAGATTCAGAAATATGAACAATGAATCATTAATAATTTTTTAATGAATCTTAAAATGAAACATTGGAATCAGTATGTAGTCAAAGTGATGTGAACAGAAATTCAACGAGTTTCATAAAACTTTTTAAAGATTTTTTATCCAGTTTTTCAAAGCATAAAAATGAAACAATATACAACAATAGATGGATTACACAAGGTTAGAATCTCATGCAAAACCAAGAGATCATTATACAGGGACATCATTTTATTTTTACTCAATTTTATTGTACCTGAGTTTTTGAATGTACTTCACTCCACCCTTCTTAATTAATGAACTTCCAACACAACCAAGGACCGCAGATAGTGGTCATTAGCAGTCACTGAGTATAGTACGTTCCAGAAATATGTTCGCGTTTTCCAGTGATGAGCTTTCAATATTGAATCGTATTTTTCGCACAGGTACTGTCCGTTTGCCTGTCCATCAGATTTTCCCACCTGCTTCTGCCATCTCTGAAAAGGCGTAGTGGCTGGGCTGTCTTAGTCTTTTCTGAAAACATTAATTTCTGTTAGAATGGACGTTTACATATTATACAACTGTTTAAAATAACTGAATAAAAGACCTCGTTAAAACTAACTGTCACGATTTCTCCCTTTCTGTTAATCCTCGGCATAACTGCTTGGACGGACAGTAGATAGCATGTCTGAGTAATTTATATTTTGGTCGGGCAAAAGTGAAGATTGAATGTACAGTACTAGGTACAGAGTAGGTACAGAATTATTTCAACATGAGTTATTAGTATACGAAGGACGAAATTGGAATTGGAATTAGGTAAATAGTCTACAGTGCGATAATATGCAAAAAAAGGACTGAACCCTGTATAGAAATGAACGGTCACCATTTTCAAAAATGTTTAAATATTCTTATTTTGATTATTTTATAATTTAACTTCATTCTTATAGTGTACGCTAATGTGCTGTAGACAATATAATATACACTGAAATGAATACGTCCGCATGGACAGCTCAGTTCATGAGTAAAAAAACTTATTGTTAATACGTACTCATTTTGATTAAACAAAACTTAATGAAAATTATCAAACTTGAAATTGCATATTTCCTTGTTTTCGTAAATGAATTAACTACTTCCTTCCTCCTATACCTAGTAAAAGGGTTTGTTTTTATTTTACGCAGTTTCATCGAACTCCAGTCGTGGAAGGTAGCAAAAAGTATAGCCAGGTTAATATTAAAAATGTTAGTAAAATAAATGATCCGCCATATACAGAGAGAAATAGTAATGATACAAACTTAAAACAACACTATAAAATTATTAAAAAATATTAAAAGTAATCCAAAAAACTAAAGAATTACACTATATTTACAACAACACAAAACTCTGATAATAAAACAAACAATTGGAACATAATTAAAAAAGGGAAAATGGACGATCAAAAAGTAAAGTAAAAAACTATACCCTTGTATCTAACAATGCAAAAACGTCAGACCTAAATGAAATTGCAAATATATTTAACAAAAATTTTCTTACAATAACTGATAACCTCAACATTCCCAAGATAATGTTACTAACAGTTAGATTCTTTAATACAATATTTTCTGACAAAATCCCAAATATTGAAATATTTCGAACAAACAAACAAGAAATATTTGCAATTATTAAAATCTAATGGCAAAACTCCCCAGGGTATGATGAAATAACAAGCAAAATATTAAAAAGGGAGTTCACAATTATAGCTGCCTAAGTTATTTATGTAACTATTCAATGTTCAATGGTAATATTCCTGAGAGATTAAAATATTCAGTGATTATTCCCATCTTCAAAAGGAGAAACAACCACGAAAAAATTTCAGACCCATATCACTTTCTACCAGTCTTTCCAAAATCTTTAAAAAAGTAATGTATAACAGATTATATCATCATTTAAAAAGATACAACATTTTAGTCGCAGAATAATTTATTTAAAAAAATAAAGTACGGAATCTGCAAATTTCTTTAACTGACAAAATTCTAGGCAGTTAAAAAAAAATTACAAGTTGGGGGGTTTTCTGTGATTTATCCAGAGCATTTGATTTTATAAATCAAAAATGATGGACAAATTGATTATTATGGAACAAAAAGGTTGCACAAATGGTTTCACCTTACCCTTGAAGGAAACAGGAAGTGGAAATTTAAACAACAGAAATCTACCCGACATGGGAACTATTAATAAGGGAAATTTCCCCTCAAGTTTCAAATTGGGCCCCCCTATTTTTATTTTCATAAATGATCTTGTCCCCCAATAAAAGAAGGTCACCCCAAATTTTGGCAATATACTTTAGTAATGACACCCTTAACTCCAAATATTCCCCCAAAGAAGATATTCTTACGAAAAAAAAAAATGTTATGTTTTATTTAACGCGCCCCAAACGAAGGTTATATCCGTCGCCGGATGTACCGGAACCCCGGGGATTTTTTATATGCCGAAACCGACAGCATTTCGCATTTAAGCACACTAAAATGCCATCGTTTCCCCAAAATCAAACCTGAAACCCTTTGGGGCCCGGGAAGGAGCGATACCAACTCCCAACCGGGTACTTTAAAAATATGTGACGGTTCCCAGTCAATAAAAAATATTAAAGTAAAAAACAAATAATTTTAAATTTAAAATCCTCCATTTCAAACTTGCAAATATCAAGGGAATAATTAACAATACCCCTTTAGAAAGAAAACAAATTTTTTTAAAATCGGGGAATGTGTAAAATTGGAAAAAAATTATTAAAGAAATTACCCCCAGACTAAATCCGGTTTTTATGCAAAAAATAGTAAATATCAATCCCTTAAAACTTTCACTTTGATACTTCCCCCTTAATGAGTTTCGGAATAATTTCTGGAAAATTTACAGATATTCCTTACAAAAAAGTAATTAGAATAATAGTAATCCAAATCTAGGAATTGAGGACTATTTTCAAAAAATACAAATAATTCATATAGGATATTTTTTCAGTAATAATCTTTGTATGAATGTAGAAACTTTTTTAAATAAAACACATAGCAAAATACACGTAAAAAAAAGACTTTAACTCCATCGGCAATTTAATCGTCTTCAAAAATTCGTTATTGGCAGTAAAATTTTTATTGCCTCCCTATGGATATAAAAAATAAATTCAAAAAATAAGACCGCGAAAATCCTTTGGTCCTTTGACACCAGAAACACTTTTCACATGTCCTGGGGCTCTTGTACACGGTGAATCTCCAACTCACACACATAAATTCGTTCGATGGCCAACAGTATAAAACAAAAATTTTT
>JAJSOF020000003.1:43077224-43121719 GCA_025594305.2 Periplaneta americana | reverse complement strand
CTCCCGCTAATGTGTACAGAAATGACAAGTTAATAGTAAAGAAGCCACACGCTGTAAATTCTACTGTACCATAATTCACATGGACAAGAAGTCTTTGTAATTCTGTTGCCACATTCAACGGGAGGTACTGGCGTTGACACAACTTCCGAACTTCACATACAGAATTCTTGGATTCTTCAGCTGTCAAATGACAAAACACACTAACTTGGAATAAAAACACTAATGTCACTAACGTAAGAGCCAATGCAAATACTACAAACAATATAAGATAATCTTTTATCTTGCCACCATCAGGAAATATCACAACATGCAGTATATACAACACCATATTTATAACAGTACAGAATATCCAACAGGAAGCGACGAAAAATGGAAACCCAAAAGTGGAGTTAATTATTTGAACAGTGTCATAAAGTTTGCTGTGTATGAGTCTCCAGCTGTGAATAATTTTAAGCATTTCTCGTGTTGTCACTTGTGGTACAGGAACACTGTCAACAGCGTTCTCGATATCTATTACACACATTACATTACGATTCTGATTCAAGACATCTTTCTGTATGCGATGTGCAGAATTGAAATTTTCAATAATGGAATTCAAGTGTTTGTATCTCTGTTTGATGTTTAATACTAATATGACAAATAATGTAATCATAACAGCATTTGTAGCATGGAATAAATTCAAGAAACACAAATATGGCATTCTCAAGTGAACATCGAAAATATGCATTATAAAAGGAACTTCTATAAGAACCACTTGCATGAGAATGTAAATTGTCGTTTGAATTTTCATTCGAACATAGAATCGATGTTTTTCTTTCGATAGTAACAAGATGTGGTCCACTTCACCAAGCAGTCTAACTACCTGTGAAACGTGATACTTCTTCACACAAACGAACGTGAGCATAGATACTATACCAGTTGCACACAGTGAAGTATTGCTAAGGAGAAACAGAAATAAATTCTTAGCAGGAAGTTTTCTATATACTATTTGATCATATATCGCAAAACATGAGACACAAATCATCAAAATAATGCATAACCAACTCCAACAAATTCCAAAGCTCAAACTGTAATTGTGCTTCTTTCCATTTCGTTTGTGTCTACGAAATGAGTAGGGCGCCATTCCTATCACTTTTGAAATAAAGATCAAGTATTTAAAAGTGGAATAAATTTCTTCATTATTACCAAATTGTTCCATAGTGAAAATAGCAGGTTGCTTTCACTTTATTGACTGCAGTACAAATGAGAGCTTCAGCTAGGTTAAGCTTAACATATTCCATTGATTTTGTTAATAAAAATATGTCGTTCTAGAATAAACATAGCAAATGAATTTCTTGCGTGTCACTTTATTTGCAATCTGAAGCACCATATTCACAGATACACCAGCATAGGAAATATGTTCAATTGTAATTATATTTTATTATTTCTAAAACGGAACATCACAGCAATTTTTTATATATGTAAAGAATATTATTTTGAAATTATCAGTGACATCTTAATGAAGGTTTCACGTGTCATACAAATGCTGTAGAACAAATGGACATAAATTAAGAGAAATTAACTGAAACTTATTTTTCTAAAACGAAATAACCTACACTTCTCAGTACTACTTACACATTATTAGTTTTAAAATATATCGTTCATTATATAAACAATATCTAGCATGTTACAAAAAATTTCATTCAGCGAATTATTTCAAAACTTATCAATGTCACTTTAAGGGGAGAAAATGGGTGAAATGTCGGTCATTTTCAGTCAAAAGTCGTAGTTTCGTTTGTTTTTCCATGAGGGTGTGAAAAATGAATTTAGCAATCCTTTATTTGGATGTTAAGCAAATTTTAGTATATTCTTCGGCGATTGGAAGCATAAAAATTACACCATGTTTAAATGGCTGAACTCTTTAATTTCTACTCCATACAAACCGTAAAAGCTGTTTCTCACGCTATTTTCCATGTGTAAATACTCTTACATTTTTAGTGAAATGTAAACTGAATATTGTTTATGTTTATTTACAGTTTGATATAGATTAAAATTTGTGAAAAAATTAAAAATCTATATAATTTTTACAATTACCATTTCTACTATTTTGTAATAAAACGCATTTTTAAATGAATCATAACCTCAACAATAACGTCATAATAGACTCAAATTGTAAATCTACAAAGAATATCAATTAAACGAATATTTTTTGCAACCAAACGTCTTTCACGCGGCATTTTGTTGACTTCCTTACGTGAATAATTCTTCCGCTATTTGTTCCTAGACATACTTCTCTAATTACTGTTTCCAAATCTGCATTAAATTTCATCCAACCTTCTAACATTAACCAAATGTAATTTTCTAGTAATCACTTCTTTTCTTTTCTCTGCCACATAATACAATGGGAAGGGAAACATAATTACACAGCGGTAACTATCATGACTTAGTAATTTATATAAAAATTCGGTTCAGCACCGTATCGTACTGATTAGCTCGTCTGACCGTGAAACTAGCGCGTTCGGTTTCAAATCACGTTTTGGACGAGTTACTTGTTTGAAGTTTCCTCCGGGAGTTTCCCTCAACCAGTTTAACGCTTTGGAAATTTGAAATTTCTAACTTCTACATTTTTACACCAATTACTCTGAAACCTTCACCAAAAGTTTCTTACAGTGTGGATATGCAATACAGAAATTTTCATCTTGATATTCCAATTAGTTTAATAATATTTAATTTCTGTTTTCTTTTTAATACTGGATTATAATTGTCCCAATTTTCAAAGTTTGCATAATTTTTCTTCATATCTGAATTTAACTTATTCCTGATAGGTGTATGTAAAGTATGACATACGTTTTTCATATTTTTACAGTTTCTTTAAAAAAACCCCTTTAGTTAATCTTTCAAAACTTATCACATCCTCAGCATATGGTGATTTGAATACTGTCAATAGGATAACAAAACACATGCGTCAGTTAACTTCACATGGTTTTCTGAACTCCTGTGCAAAATTTCACAGAG
Source organism: Periplaneta americana (assembly GCA_025594305.2). Classification (NCBI taxonomy): domain Eukaryota; kingdom Metazoa; phylum Arthropoda; class Insecta; order Blattodea; family Blattidae; genus Periplaneta; species Periplaneta americana. The sequence goes on along the minus strand of JAJSOF020000003.1, from coordinate 43,118,725 downwards.
AATGGAGAAAAACTGCATTCATTATAGCATTTAGAATGTTACAAAATGTTGAATATTTGAATATCGACAAAACGAGTATCAAAGTACAGCATTTATATGATCTGTACTGTCGATATGTTTCCTTCCTATACAGATATGACGTATGGGTGCATACTTGAAATTACCAAGGTTTCCTGGTGAAAAATATTAATCAAAAGCACTCAAGTCTAAACTTTCACCTTGCAGAACTTTCCCGACTTTACACATTGACTGATATCAAATGTTAATTTTCAATATCTTTCTCATTTTCTCTCTAACTTCTTATACAAAATTTCCTACGTAGTGTAGCATATGTTGTTAGACACGAAAATGTCTAATACATGAAGGAGATTTCAGATTTTAATTCTTTTTTTTTCCTGTTGACATGACTTTGTTAAATCGTGTACAGTTTTCACGCTGTAGTTCACACACTCTAATAAGTTCATGAACTATGCATGTTATGTGAGCCATTTTCGTGTCAAATGATTTAAGTGCCGTGCCCGCTTTCACCATATATCCGGCTCCATTTGTACTTACTTCAATTTCACACAACTTACAAAATAGTATACTTCCATCTGCGGAAAACATATTATCATTAAAAATTCAGTCACAGAATATCGCAAAAAACCATCATCTATTTTATTTTACATTCGGAATGCTTACGTCTTGAATGTAGCTGCAGTATTTGTTCTGTGGCGCTGACTTGGGGAAGCACGTGACACACGTGACCAAGGCAAGGCGGATACAACCATAAGGAAAATTTCTACATGATATAATAGAATTGCGTAAGCTATCTGCAGTAGGTCCTCGAATAACAGACTACGACCCCTTCGTATAAAACATCCTTCAAAAAGCATAAAAGTGTAAAAATTCAGGAAAAAATAGACCTTTTTATTAGCAGTGATGAATAGACTATGAAAGATAAAAAAAGAAATAAAACCAAAAATACAAAATACAAAACAAAAGTATATTATATCGGTTCGTGTTGAAGTAAAACGAGTTTATATTGCTTTCTGCATTGTCTGCAATATTTCTAACATAAGATTTTTCATCAACTTCGGAGCCCTAGAAATGACCTATAGAAATGTAATTACAGTTACAGGAAACAGTGACGTTCTTCTTGTAATTTAGAAACTTTGCATAGACGCTTTAATGACGTAAAGTCATATAATTATGTTAAAACATAGCCTATACTACAATACAAGTAACCCCATAATTTAGAAGTCAATGGCTGAATAGTTCATATTTATTATGCAATATATTATCGGCGAGTGGTAAACCAATATGTTAGAGTTAGTCGAGGAGGTACGTATCCTATTCCCTCTACGGGTATAACCTACGATAACTGAAGGATCGAAGAAAACTGTAACATAATTCAAAATTGCAACAGCATGATGCACAATTACCGAATAAAGTTATATTACAATTCCTGTGAGATATTTGTGTAATTCATATTTGCCAGTGGCACCATACGCTTTTATTTAATCCGACATTTACATTACGTACTCGTGTAAAAATTCTGAATTTATTTTAAAACTTGGGAAGATCCAAGGTTTTCTTATCTTTCTTGTCAGAAAACCATTAATACAAACATTAAATCAAGAGCTCATAATGTAATTCGTACTCAGGTCTTAGAGAGTTTGAGCTAACACCACAAAATAAGAAGCGATGACTCCAACTAATGTGTACACAAATGACAAGTTAATAGTAAAGAAGCCACACGCTGTAAATTCTACTGTACCATAATTCACATGGACAAGAAGCCTTTGTAATTCTGTTGCCACATTCAACGGGAAGTACTGGCGTTGACACAACTTCCGAACTTCACATACTGAATTATTGGATTCTTCCGATGTCAGATGAAAAAACACAAACTTGGAATAACAACAATAATATCATTAACATAAGAGCCAAAATAAATGCTACAAGCAATAGAAAGCAACTTTCAATCTTGGCACCATTAGAGGTTGTCACAATGTACAGCATAACTAACAGCGTATTTAGAATATTACACAACATCCAAAAGGAAGCGACGAAAAATGGAAACACAAAAGTGGAGTTAATTATTTGAACAGTGTCATAAAGTTTGCTGTGTATGAGTCTCCAGTTGTGAATAATTTTAAGCATTTCTCGTGTTGTCACTTGTGGTGCTCGAATACTGTCAACAGCGTTCTCGATATCTATTACACATATCACATTACGATTCAGATGCAAGAATTCTTTCTGTATGCGATGTTCAGAATTGAAATTTTTAATAACACAATTCAAGAATTTGTATCTCTTTTTGACGTTTAGCACTAATATGACAAATAATGTAACCATAACACCATTTGAAGCATAGAACAAATTCAAGAGCCATAAATATGACATCCTCAAGTCAACATCGGAAATACATATCATAAAAGGAACTTCTATAACAACTACTTGCAGAAGAATGTAAATTGTCGTTTCAATTTTCATTCGGACATAGAATCGATATTATTCTTTCGATAGTAACAAGATGTGGTCCACTTCACCAAGCAGTCTAACTATCTGGGAAACGTGATACTTCAGACAAACGAACGTGAGCATGGATACTATACCAGTTCCACACATTGACGTAGTGCAAAGAAGAGTCAAAACTATATCCTTAGCAGAAAGTTTGAATATATATCTAGATATATCACAAAAAATGAGGCGCAAATCATCAAAATATTGCATAACAAACTCCAAAACATTCCAAAGCTCAAAATGCAATTGCGCTTCCTTCCATTTTGTTTGTGTCTACGAAATGAGTACGGCGCCATTCCTATCACTTTTGCAATGTAGATCAAGTACTTAAATGTGGAATAAATTTCTTCACTATTACCGAATTCTTCCATGGTGAAAATAGCAGGTTGCTTTCACTTTGTTGATTACAGTACAAATAAGACCTTCAGCAAGGTTATTCTTAACAAATTCCATTGATTCTTTTAATCAAAATCTGTCGTTCTCGACTTTACTTAGCAAATGAATTTCTTGCGTGTCGCTTGATTTGCAATCTTTAGCACTAGATTCACAGAAACTCCAGTATAGAAAAAGTGTGTAATTGTAATTATCTTAATTTTTTATGGAACGAAACATCTCAGAAAATGTTGATATACATTAAAAATATTATTTCGAAATTATCATTGACATCCTAATGATGGAGTCACATGTCATTCAAGTGCTCTGTGAAATAAACATCATAAAAGAACTGAACATAATTCAAGCATATTATTTTAAATTATTACCGGTATCTCAAACATACTAGTCTCTACTGAATGAACAGCAATGAACTGATAAGTAATTTTCTAAACGAAAAATTCCTGTTGTAATCCGTCATAGGGCTTGCCCTTTTTTAGGGTAAATAAAAAATGTCAAAATAAGAACAAAGATAATAATAATAAAGAGAATCGACAAATTGCAATGCTATCAACGTTCACTGTATTCCATCAGAATATAGGAAATAAGACTGATGAAGTCCTTGCATTATTAGATACCGAACATTTAAATCCGATTGTGCTACGAATTACCGAAAACCATATGAAACAACAGGAAATATTGTCTCTCTCATTGGAAGAATAAGTATAATTTAGGTGCTAGTTACTGCAGACAAAGTTTTGAGGATGGAGGTGTGAGTGTATTTCTCAGATCTGACCTTAATTTCACATTTTGCAAAGACAGGAATTTAGAAATTTGTGCTGTTGAATTAGAAAATGAAATATATAATTTCATTATAATATGTCTATATAGAGCACCATCTGGAGACTACGAATATTATTTGCGGCGACATCAATGTCTATTATCTAACAGAAAGCAATAGGAAAGATCAACTAAATTCATTGCTAGCATCTTTCAATTTAATTTACACAGTAAACGTTCCGACCAGATTATGAGGGGATTCAGCTACTGTAATAGACAACATATTTATCGGAAGAGAAAATTTAGGCGTATCTAAATAAAAAGAACAATAATTAATGGTCTTTCGGATCATGATGCTCAACTCCTATATATAAATATTAGCACATCATCAAAAGTATCAACTAAAGTGAGATTCAGAAATATGAACAGAGAACCATTCAACAATTTTTTTTATGAATCTTAAAAATGAAACATGGGAATCAGTATAGAGTCAAAGTGATATGAACAGTAAATTCAACGAGTTTCATAAAACATTTCTAAATATTTTTGAATCCAGTTTTCCTGTAAAGTATAAAAATAAAACAATATGCAACAATAGATGGATTACGCAAGGTATTAAAATCTCATGCAAAACCAAGAGATCATTATACATAGAGCAGAAATAGTAATGATACAAACATAAAACAACACCATAAAAATTATTTTAAAATATTACTAAAAGTAACCCAAAAAGCTAAAGAATTACACTATAATACAACAATACAAAACTCTGATAATAAAATCAAAACAACTTAGAACAAAATTAAAAAGGAAAGTGGACGATCAAAAAGTAAAGTAACAAACTAAACCCTGGTATCAAACAATACAAAAACGTCAGACCCAAATGAAATTGCAAATATATTTAACAAAAATTTTCTTACAATAACTGATAACCTCAACATCCCCAAGATAATGTTTAGATTCTTTAATACAATATTTTCTGACAAAATCCCCAAATATTCAAATATTTCCAATAAACAAACAAGAAATATTTGCAATTATTAAAAATCTAAAGTCAAAAAACTCCACAGAGTATGATGAAATAAAAAGCAATATATTAAAAGGGAGTTCACATATTGTAGCTGGCCAACTAAGTTATTTACGTAAATATTCAATGTTCATTGGTATATTCCCAGAGAGATTAAAATATTCAGTGGTTATTCCTATGTTTAAAAAGGGAGAAACAACGACACAGAAAATTAAAGACCCATATCACATTTACCAGTATTCTCCAAAATCTTTGAAACAGTAATATATGAAAGATTATATCATCATTTAGAGAGATACAACATTTTAGTCCCAGAATAATTTGGATTTAGGAAAAATAAAGGTACGGAACCTGCAACATTTAGTTTAACTGACAAAATTCTGGAGCCAGTTAATAAAAAATTACACGTTGAAGGGATTTTCTGTGATTCATCCAAAGCATTTGACTGTATAAATCATGAAATGCTGCTAGACAAATTAGATTATTATGGAACTATAAGCGTTGCACACCAATGGTTTCACTCATATCTCATAGATAGGAAAGAGTAAGTAGAAATCAATACAACTATGAAATCTACCTCGACATGGGGAACTATTAATAATGGAATTCCTCAAGGTTCAATATTAGGTCCCCTACTTTTTCTAGTGATCATAATTGATATTGACACCTAATAAAAGATGTAGGTAATCCCATATTATTTGCAGATGACACAAGTGTAGTAATGACAACCAATAACTCCAATACATTCCAACCTTCAACAGAAGAAATTCTCTTCAAAATATGTGACTGGTTCTCAGTCAATTAATTAGTATTAAATTGTAACAAAACAAACATAATTTAATTTAAATCATGTCCATATTCAAACTTGCAAATTTCAAGCGCAATAATTAACAATACATCCCTATTAGAAACAACAACCAAATTTCTTGGCTTAAAAATCGGTAATGTGTTAAATTGGAAAAATAATATTAAAGAAATTACTCCCAGATTGAATTCAGCATGTTTTTATGCAAAAGATAGTAAATATCAATAACTTAAAAAAATATACTTTGTATACTTCCTCTCGGTAATGAGTTTCGGAATAATATTCTGGAGAAATTCCACAGATAGTAACAGTATATTCCTATTACAAAAAAGAGTAGATGCCAAATCTAGGAATTCGTGTAGAACTATTTTCAAAAAACTACAAATAATGTCCTGGCTTGTCAGTATATTTTTTCAGTAATAATCTTCCTCGTATGTAATCGTGGAAACTTTGTAAGTAATTCAACAGTTCATAGCATAGATACAAGTAAAAAAAAAAAAGACTCTCATACTCAGCCGGCAATTCAATCGTGCTATCAAAAAGGAGTGCGTTATATGGCAGTAAAATTTTTTAATAGCCTCCCTATGGATATAAAAAATGAAACTCAAAACATAAGACTCGGGACAACATCCTCTGTCGGCGATGCCATAGACAGCCAGAAACACTTGCGCATGTCCTGGGCTCTTGTAAGCACGGTGAAGTACTCCGTAACTCACGACACCATAGAATTCGTTCGATGATAGCCGAACACTTTAGATCAATAAAATGTCAAGTGTTCGAAGAAATACACGGACTGTCAGAAAATGTCAGTACAAGAAGAATAGACATGATTGCCATCCCAACAAATAACAACAATGGCTACATCATCGATCCCACCGTTAGATTTGTAAAACAAAAGAGCCAATCTGAAGACGTAAATAGGAAAAAAACGACATCTATGTACGTACCATTCCATATTTCATGGACAAATACGGCTTACAACAAATTGAAGTAATAGGCCTTATGGTTTCTTCATCCAGACCTGGCTACGTTTCGGCCTACAGAGGAAATTAATTGATGACATCCTTCTTGCAGCTTTCAGAGGATCAATATTTATACTCCGCAACAATCTCTACGGTCAACAGTGATCTTCAAATAATTAATTAGTACATAATTATTTATTCAGTCATTTCTTATCATTGCTGTATGAATCTATTAAGCTTAAACATAAGTATGTATATTATTTATACTTTCAAGTGCCTATTGCACAATATGCTCTGTCTTTGTGGCAGCCTGTTAATACAGGGAGCTGTTATAGTTTAGATAAATAAATAAAAGTAGGGGCAAATTAAAGAAGTACCTAAATTCTCATGCCTTCTATTCTGTAGGTGAACTCATGACATTCAATAACGCTTCATGAAATTGATACTAAAACTTTGTGTTGTACTATTAGATTATATTGTAAACCTCGTCTGTATGTATTTCATCTAGGCTGTGATTATAAATTAAGACTTTAAAATAGTATTAAGTATTTTGACTTGTTCCATGTTCTAGTTGTGAAGCAATGTATTTATACCACTGAATGTCAATAAATACAATACAATACAATACAATACAATGCAATACAATACAATACAATGCAATACAATACAATGCAATACAATATCGTAAAAATCTCAATACTACTTACACATTATTAGTTATGTATTTATTTATTTATTTATTTATTTGTTTTTAATTAATTTTTGTTTTCTTTTTAATACTGAATTATAATTGTCCCAATTTTCAAAGTTTACATAATGTTTCTTTCTATTTAAATATAATTTATTGCAGATAGATGTATGTAAAATATGACATAAAACGTTTTCATATCTTTCCAATTTCTTTGAAAAAAACTAGAAAAGTAATTTTTTTTTCAAATTTTTTTCTATACTCCTCACTTCCTAGCACCTGGTGATTTGAATACTGTCAATGGCAAAAGAAAACACAAGTGTCAGTTGACTTTACTTGCTTTTGTGATCTCCTGTGCAAAATTTCACTGAGATTGGAGAAAAACTGCATTCATTAGAGAATTTTGAATGTTACTCGCGGTTAATGAAACCACGGATAGAGTACAATGATTTCACTGACAAGATATTGCCTTTAGTTCAAAAGAAGAAAGAAATAAACGCTTACGATACACTTACAACGACCACACAAATCAGAACTAATTTCAACACTTATGATCCAGTTGAGCACTAGAAACAGTTATTTTTCGCTTATTTATTTCCAAAACGTTTCGCAGTACTACACAATTGCAATAAACACAATCGAATCAGCAAAACACAACACAGGGAAATGGTACACTATATATGACACTATAATGCAATAATTAAATATTCATTTCATATCCACACTTACAAAATACTTAAGTTACAATCTTAAAGAATAATAATATATAATTATTACTGCTCAGAAATTGATGACCTAAAAGTTAGAGAAAAATTTTCTATAAAATGACATGACATTTCTGAAATATGGCACTAAAATTAAAAAAAAAGACCAAGATTTTAATACTAATAACAACAATAAAACTCAATACTACCTCAACAGACGTCATGGGCGTATTCTCGAAATGTCCAAAGATCCCTGGTGAAAAAACTTAATCAAAAGCACTGAAGTCAAAACTTTCACCTTGCAGAACATTCTCGACTTTACACGTTGACTGATATCTAATGCTGATATCCAATATCTTTCTCATTTTCTCTCTAATTTCTTATATAATATTTCCCACATATTATCGCAAATGTTCTTCGACACGAAAATGTTTGATTCCTGAAACAGATTTCAGGTATATACATTTTTCTTTCAGTTGAAATGAATCTGTTAACTCACGGAAATTGTTCCACGCACTAGCTCATACACTCTAATAAAACCATGAACCATGCACGATATGTGAACCCTTTTTGTGCAAAAAGATTTAATTGCCGTGGCCGCTTTCACCATATATATCTGGCTGCATTTGTACTTAATTCAGTTTCACGCAACTTACAAAATAGTATACTTCCATCTGCGGAAACACATTGCCATCAAATTCAGTCACTAAATGACGGAAAAAAACTTCGCCTATTTTATTTTACGGAATTTTTACGTCCTCTGAGATACGATGTAGCTGCAGTATTTGTTATTGCGCACGCAACACACGTGATCAGAAGTCAACGCTGATGCATCCATAAGGAAAATTCCTGCATCATATAATAGAATTGCGTAAGCAATCTGCAGTACGTTCTCGAATAACATATTACGACCACAACGTAAAACAAAATGCTCCAAAAAGCATAAAAGGGCACCAAAAATATAGAACATTTCTTTAAAAGTGATCAATAGACAATAAAAGATCGAAAAATTAAAAAATGAAACCAAAATTTAAAAATACAAAATAAAAGTATGCTATATTGGTTCGTGTTCAAGTAAAACGAGTTTATATCGCATCCTACATTGTATGTGATATCTTTAACAAAAGATATTTCATCAACTTCCGAGCTCTAGAAATGACCTATAGAAATGTAATTGCAGTTACAGGAAACAGTAACGTTCTTCTAGTAATTGAGTAATTTATTATAGACCCATTAATGAAGGAAAGTCATATAATTATGTTAGAACATGCACTACAGTACAGATAAACTCACAATTTATAAGTCAATGTCTAACTCATTCATTTTTATTACGAAATATATTGTTTGTGAGTTATAATACAATATGGTGGAGATAGCCCAGGAGATATTTATTCTATTTCTTCTACTGGTGTAACCGACAATAACTGAAGGATCGTAGAAAACTGTATCATGTTTCAAAATTGCAACAGAATGATGCATACTTATCAAATAAAAATATTTTACAATTCTTATGAGATATTTGTGTAATTGATATTTGCCAGTGGCACCATATGCTTTCATTTAATCCGACTTTTACATTACGTACTCGTGTATAAATTTTGAATTTAGTTTCAAACTTGGCAACATGCAAGGTTTTCTTATCCTTCTTGCCAGAAAACCATTACTACATACAGTAGAGTGTCTCCTTAGGTCCGTTACACGGTCATCCGTATGTTACGCGCTACGGACTACGGATCTGTAGCAAAATACCATACATATATGGGAGCTTACACAGTTCTGCGTACTGTACGCATCCGTAGGATCCATACGGACGTCCCGCTAAGCGCTACAGACTACGGAGAAGAGATGAATACCTTGGACAAGTGTGGGCTTACGCAGTCATGCGTACTACGCATAGCGTAGCGGCAAAATAAGCAGTAAAATTCATGTATGAGAGCATTATGATTTTGGATACGCAGCTGTTACCAGTCAGTTAGATAGAAGACAATGTTTCTGGGATCGTTTTTGTGAATAAACAAAAATAGAGGCATCAGAAGTTGTGGCGTGATATGTGTGACATTATATTGAAACATTTTGAAAAAATGAACAATAACACACAATGAAATGCAGATGAGTGATGAAGATGAGAGAAGACATGGCAGAAGTTCCAGAAAAAAAATCTTCCGTTGAGGATAATTTAGTTAGCTGTTAGGACATTTTTCAGAAGTAGAAACTACATTATTGTATGGAAACACAGTCTTTCGAATACAAAACATGAACCATCATCTTTTATTCCGTCCTTCCCATTCACATCACTTACTTAGTCTGTCCATTTGTCATTTTTCGGTGGGCTAATATTCAGAAAAATCGTACATCAGAATACATAAATACCAGTTCACATTGTCACACTGGAAACATTTCCCAAACAGAACAATAGTCTTCCTTGATGTCAATTCTCCGATCTCCAACCTCCAAAGATACTCTTTCACTCACAGGAATTTACCTATTATGGGCAACACACTACTGTATATAATATATATAAAACCTCTTATCTATAAAATAAGTTAAGGAATATTTAATTAAGAGTATCTTGTCAATATAAATATTTCCTCAGTGTATTTAAAACAGATTTAATCTAAATCAGTGATTCTCAATCGGGAAGGGGGCTGCAGCCCTGAGGGTGACCGACCAAATGGTAGTTGGGTGCAATGAAGAAAAAATAATAATAATAATAATAATAATAATAATAATAATAATAATAATAATAATTTTAAAAGTTGTTTTTGAAAATTTTATTATCTGACAATTTTACATTAAATTAAAACAAGCTAATTAAGTTTTTTCTTTTTGAATTGATACCAAATGTCATATTACTACTTTGTATGTTCTACATTTTGCTCCACACATCAGGCCAGGGAGCCGCACTAAAGCAATGTGAGGAAAAAAGAGCCTCAAAATCAAAAAGGTTGAGTAACATAACAGTAGTCCACCGCTGTGGAGTAATGGTCAGCACGTCTAGCTATGAAACGAGCGGGCCCGGGTTCAAATTCTGGTTGGGACAAGTTATCTGGTTGGGGTTTTAACGGGGTTTTCCCCAACTAATTGAAGTAGAATTGCTAGGTAACTTTCAGCGTTGGACCTCGGACTCATTTCGCCATTATTAATTCAGATATCATCATCATCGTCATTCATACACGGTGCAGCGTGCTGTACTTGCACAAGAGCGCGGCAGTTCGACTACCCAATCATTCACAAGAATAGGGTGGTAAGTCAATAAGCTTCAGGCTGCAGTGTATTCAGTTTTATTACAAGAGAAAGGAAAAATATTACAGTACATTTTACACAATCTACACCTTAGACTTAGAGGCCCGCACTAAAATAAAGTGAGGAAATGAGAAAGGATGAGAAACTCTGATCTATATAGATTATAACAAATATAATTGATGGTTTTGTAATTTGTTATAATGAACAAGAAATAATAAAATGTCTATTATAAATAATTTATTCATCTGAGTAATTTTTATCACCTTATGTTAACAGCAAACCGCTCGGTACGACATAATTATGTAGATCCAGTTCAAGCTGCATTTATTGTAATTTTTCCAATTGTTCACCAAACGATTGAATAAACATGCAAAATTAGTTAAAGGAACTTTCTTTCGGTCTCGCGCAAATCACTATGTAGATTTATAAAAGCTTTCTTCAAGATTTTTAGAATTAGTAGCGGGTGAACACAATATTGTCTATTATGCATTCTTTTTAATACAAATAATGTGCAGCCAAAAGCTTTCCTTGAAGCACGCTCATTTTGAAACAAACAAGCCCACTGATATAATTAATCTGCTACGGATTTGCTACGCGTGACTGTGAAAGCAAACTGCCTACGGATCCGTAGTGCGTACTGCGTAGCATACGGATGACTGTGTAACGGGCCTTAGGCACAGTGAAAATATAAACAAGGTACAGGTAACGTGTGGGGGAGGGCGAACCTTATGAGGAATGCACAAGGTTTTAGTTACAACATTTATGGCTAGGGACCGGACTTTTATGTAATTACATATTATAGCCTTTTCACCCTAATCGTGTATAAATAACAAATCTTTGCGAATCTTAAAATTACCATTAATATATTAAAATTTAAAACTATATATTTTTACATATTTACCCTACATTACATATTATGGCTTGGTATTGCATAAATCTACATATTTATAGGGTTTTATTCATGTTTACTTCTTTAAAAGGAAAAAGAAAACTTCTGCTGAAGAAGTTCGCAATTTGAAATACACAGATTAAAAAAGTCTTTTTACTTACTCGAGAAAGGATATATTTCGGGATGAACTTAAACATCTTAGTTCCAGGAAGTGAAAGTGGCACTCACTCCTTAGCGCTCACTGTAAATATGAGTGAACAAAAGGCAACCTTTCTCATACAACTACTTTGTATTGTAAAAATCAAGGAGGGAATAATCTCATACGCATAAGCGGACGACATAGTAGTAGGGTCTAAAGACCTTTCAAAGTTACAAGAAACAATAAACATCAATTTAAGGGGATGCGCTACTGAAAAATGACAGTTTTTTAAGAAATGTCATGTTTTTTTTTATTTTCTCTTCATATGCTAAATTCCAATGCTCCATTACAAACCTGTGTTTCAGCTATAAACTATAAAAACATAGAAAACTCTTGTTTTAGATTCAAAAAATGGTTTCAAAATAAAATTATTTTCAAATTTTATTTTTAAAATAATTAACTTAGATCATTGAAATTTCCCTGATTAATTCATAATCATGATCATAATATGCTGACAATCTCTCAAAATGTAGAAATTAGAAAATTCAGTAGCGCATCCCCTTAAATGGTTCAATAAAAACAAATTAGATACAAATGTGGACGAGAAAGAAATGATGATACTCAGAAACGGCGGAAGGGCACCAGAAACAGTAGAAATCGTCATGAAGAACAGAAAGTTAAAAATTCTACCAGAGTACAAATATCTAGGCTTAACAATACAAACCAGCGCAGATATTGATATTAAATATTTTCATGATTTTACACATTTTGGAACATATTCAGCTCATTTTTCTTACATAAATATGTACATGTTTCACACCTCGATATTACATTAAAAATCCGGTCCCTATTTATGGCGGAGCATTAATTATTGAAATTAAATTTTCCAAAAACTCAGAAAACAGAACAACGCATATTGCATAACGTTATCTTGTACACATTTTAACAAACAAGCAATTGTAACGTTGAAATAGTGCAATATAACAAATCAAATTTTGCAACATATATGATGTTGTTCAATAGCAGTTTTTTATGGTCATGAATTTCATTCTGTCTATGACTAACATAATATCACCGTCTTCTGTGGCCGAATTAACAAAGCTACAGTATATTGATTTGAAGTGACAATATTATTTCCTAAACATAATTGTCCACACCTGTGGAATAACGGTTAGTGCGACTAGCCAGGAAACCAGGTGGTCCAGGTTCGAATCCCGATCGGGACAAGTTACCTGATTGAGATATTTTCCGTGTTCCTTCAACCCAATATGAACAAATTCTGGGTAACAATCGGTACTGGACCCCGGACTCATTTCACCGGCATTATAACCTTCATCTCATTCAGATGCTAAATAACCTAAGATGTTGACACAGCGTCTTAAAATAACCTACCAAAAACTAAACATAATTACAGTACTGTAGTATTGTTAATTCGGCCACAGAAAACGGTGATATTATGTTAGTCTCTAGAGAATTAAATTCATGACCGTAAAAAATTCCGCTTGATAGCAATATCATATAAGTAGCAACATTTGAATTTTTATATTCATATTTTCAACGTTACTACGCGACCAAGGCGGGAACCGTTTTGTTTGGTGGCGCTGCGATTCGCTTCACAGCACAGGCCGTGTAGTAAAGTCCGCATCAGATGGAAAATGAAGCATTTGAATGCGCATCTGACATGATTATTAAGTGACCTTTATATGTTATATGTTCGTGTATATAATTAACTTTATTGTTTAGTTTTATTTTATCATACGCTTATACACATAGCAATCTACTCAGAAAACACACCACAACATCGGTGTTCGTAAAGGAGGAAACATGAATCGAAAGTAACGTAAACTAAAATACTAATATTTTATCAATATTTCATTTGAACATTACCTTAGACATTTAAAAACGGATGAAACATCATTTATTTGAAAGCATTATAAAACAATTGACCAGCATAATATAAGTCGTTTATATTTGTAAACAGGACAGGTTAACGTCTTGCCAACATTTGTGGACAGTGTAATGAATATGGAACCATGTTTCGTCCAGGTAAATAACGGGCTACTATATCAGAGCGTTCTATTAGATATTTCCTTTTATCTTTACATTTTTTAATGCAAATCCCATGGATAGTATGAATTTTCGTAAAGTTTTTACCCTTTAAGGTATCAATCTCTTACAAAATTTATGCAATTTCTAATGTTGGAAGCTCTTTGTAGAGTCTATAATATTTATGAAGGCTCTTCTTATGATACATTTGTCCATGTCGTCTAATGCAACCTTATTTCCAGGAGGTCGTCTAACTTTAGTGTCAATATTTCTACACCCTTGTCCTCACACTCTTTACCTTCCTTTCTAATCCTACTAATTGTTTCCTTATTTACCTTCACAATAGTTGCAGCACGCTCTTTGCCTTCGATAGAGGTAGTAATAAACCAGTTGTCTTTCTTCATCACAAAGCTTTATGGCATTATAAATAACGCTCCGCGCTTGGCTACGAAACACATCTTCCTATACGCGGCATTGCGACCAGATTGAAACGCTAGGCATTGGATGACGACACTCCAGCAGTAAACATATGCGGCGAGCACGGAGTTCTCATTCTGCCACGATGGGTATTTGGTCTTAGTAAAATTGCTTGTTTGTTAAAAGTGTATATAATAACATTATGAAATGTATGTCTTTTGATTTGTGTGTTTTTGGAAAATGATTTTCAATAAATGCTCCGCCATAAATTTTGTAACTAAAACCTTGTGCATCCCTATTATTTATCGTACGGCTCGTCCTAACCCCACACGTCACCTGTACTTTGTTTACGTTTTCACTGTGCCTAAACGAGACTCTCTATTGCACATTAAATCCAGAGCGCATGATGTATGTCGTACTCAATTTTTACATAGTTTGAGCTAACACCACAAAATAAGAAGCGATGACTCCCAGCATTGTGTACAAAAATGACAAGTTAATAGTAAACAATCCACACGCTGTAAATTCTACTGTACCATAATTCACATGGACAAGAAGTCTTTGTAATTCTGTTGCCACATTCAACGGGAGGTACTGGCGTTGACACAACTTCCGAACTTCACATACAGAATTCTTGGATTCTTCCGCTGTCAAATGGCAAAAAACACAAACTTGGAATAAAAACACTAATGTTACTAACGTAAGAGTGAAAGCAAATGCTGCAGACAATAGAAGAGAATATTTCATCTTGACATCATCAGGATATATCACAACAAGCAGCATATGTAACACCATATTTATAACAGTGCAGAATATCCAACAGGAAGCGACGAAAAATGGAAACCCAAAAGTGGAGTTAATTATTTGAACAGTGTCATAAAGTTTACTGTGTATGAGTCTCCAGTTGTGAATAATTTTAAGCATTTCTCGTGTTGTCATTTGTGGTGCAGGAACACTGTCAACAGCGTTCTCGATATCTATCACACACATTACATTACGATTCAGATTCAAGACATCTTTCTGTATGCGATGTGCAGAAATTAAATTTTGAATATTAGAATTCAAGTGTTTGTATCTCTTTTTGATATTTAATATTAATATGACAAATAATGTAATCGTAACAGCATTTGAAGCATGGAATAAATTCAAGAAAAACAAATATGACATTCTCAAGTGAACATCGAAAATATATATTACAAAAGGAAATTCTATAACAACTACTTGCATGAGAATGTAAATTGTCGTTTGAATTTTCATTCGAACATAAAATCGATGTTTTTCATTCGAAAGTAACATGATGTGGTCCACTTCACCAAGCAGTCTAACTATCTGGGAAACGTGATACTTCTTCAGACAAACGAACGTGAGCATAGATACGATACCAGTTCCACACAGTGAAGTATTGCGGAGGAGAAACAAAAATAAATTCTTAGCACAAAGTTTTCTTTCTACTATTTCGTCATATATTACAAAACATGAGACACAAATCATCAAAATAATGCATAACCAACTCCAACAAATTGCAAAGCTCAAACTGCAATTGCGCTTCTTTCCATTTTGTTTGTGTCTACGAAATGAGTAGGGCGCCATTCCTATCACTTTTGCAATGTAGATCAAGTACTTAAATGTGGAATAGATTTGTTCACTATTACCGAGTTCTTCCATTGTGAAAATAGCAGGTTGCTTTCACTTGGTTGACTGCAGTAAAAAGATCTTCAGCAAGGCTACGCTTAACAAATTCCATTCTTTTTTAATAAAAATCTGTCGTTCTCGAATGAACGCAGTAAATGCATTGCTTGCATGCTGCTTGATTTGCAATATGAAACACTAGATTCACAGATACTCAAGTATGGAAATATGTTCAATTGTAATTATCTTTTATTATTTCTAGAACAGAACATCACAGGATATTTAGATATATGTAAAGAATATTATTTTGAAATTATCAGTGACATCTTAATGAAGGGCTCACATGTCATTCTAGTGCTCTGTGAAATAAACATCATATATATCTGGACTTAACACAAGTATATCAATATAAACTAATACAGGTACCTCAAACATACGAGTCACTCCTAAATGAAGAGAAATGAACTGATATGTATTTTTCTAAAACGAAATATCCTAAAAATCTGAGTATAACTTTGACATTATTAGTTTTAAAATTTACCGTTAATTACATAAACAAAGTTTAACATGTTACAAAATCGTTTTATTCAACGAATTATTTCAAAATGTCTCAATTTCACTTTAAGGGAGGAAATGGGAGAAAAATTTCGGGTAATGTCAGTCAAAAGTCGCAATTTTGTTTGTCTTTTCATGAGTGTGTGAAACATGAATTTAGCTATCATTTATTTGTATATTAAGGAAGTTTAAATATATGCTGTGGTTGTTTGGTAGCATAAATATCACGCCATATTTAAATTGCCGAACTCTTGCATTTGGATTTTATAAAATCTGTAAAAGTTATTTTCTCACTTTTTCTCCCGGCATATTTTCTCTTGTTCTAAATTTAAATTCTCTAACAGTTTTAATGAAATATATGCTGCATATTTTAGTTTAAGTTCCTTAGAGTGGGATATTGATTAAAATTTGTGAATAAATTTATAATGTATATCATTTTTACAAATACCATTTATACCATTCAGTATTTTTAAATGAACCTAGCCTGAACAATAACGTCGTAATATAGACTTCAAATTATAAATTTAAGAAAGACAATCAATTAACCGAAAATTTTATTCCAATGAAACGTCTTCAGCGGTATTTTGTTGACTTCCTTACGTAAATAATTCCTCCGCTTTTTGTTCTTAGATAGACTTTTCTATTTACTCTTTCTAAATCTGCATTAAATTTCTTCCAAACTTATAACATTAACCAAATGTAATTTTCTAGCCATCACTCTATTCTTTTCTCTGTTCCATAATACAATGGAAAGGGCAACAAAATTACACAGCGGTAACTATCACGACTTAGGAATTTATATAAAACTTCGGTTCACTTCTGCGGAGTAAAGATTAGCATGTCTGACCGTGAAACTAGCGGGTCCGGGTTCAAATCATTTTTGTTACGAGTTACTTGTTCGAGGTTTCTTCCAGGAGTTTCTCTCAACCCGTTTAACGCTATGGAAATTTGAAATTTCTAACTCCTACATTTTTATACCAATTAATCTGAAATTTCACCAAAAGTTTCTTACAGTGTGGTATTCCAATGATTTACTTATAATTATTTTTTTGCTTGCTTTTAATGCTGAATTATAGTTGTCCTAATTTTCAAAGTGTACATAAAGGTTTTATATATTCGAATTATATTTATTCCTGATAGATCTACATAAAATGTGACATGTTCTTCGTGTTTTTTCCAATTTCTTTAAAAAAAATTATATATTTACCCACATAGTTGTTATTTTGTTTTATTTTTTTAAAACTTATCACATCCTCAGCACATGGTGATTTGAATACAGTCAATAGCAGAAGAAAACATATGATTCAGTTTACTTCGCTTGCATTTGTGAACTCCTATGCAAAATTTCACTGAGAGTGGAGAAAAACTGCATTCATTAGAGCATTTTGAATGTTACAAAATGTTGAACATTTGAATATCGAGAAAACGAGTATCAATGTACAGCATATATATGATAAATACTATCGATACGCTTCCTTCCATTACAGCTCTATCACACACATTTTCTCCTACATAACACCGCGAAATATGTGAGTCGGAATGAAGAGCAAAATCTATCACAATGACACCTGAGTGCCAGAATAAAGGGCTGCATCTCCACGTACACGCTGGTCGCTTTCAATTCGTCCTCAGGGATTTTAATTGTCTTAGGGGCAAAATAAACAGAGATTTAGAAAACCGAAACCTTATATTTTTAGAGTTAAAAAAATTCATTTTTAATGTTTCTTTTTCGTTATTTTTCTGATTCATAGCCTTAAGAGCAAGTTCTGTGTAACTTTCGGAGCTGGACCATGGACTCATCTCGTTAAAATTATCACTAGACCGCGTGATTAGGGGTACTATTGGGAAGATGGAAGTTACCGGTTGACATGAATGTATCAACTCGCGGTTATTTTTGACACAGTATCTCATACACTATTAAGATCATGAACCATTCATATTATGTGAGCCATTTTTATGTAAAATGATTTAATTGCCGTGCCCGCTTTCACCATATAACGGACTGCATCTGTACTTACTTCAATTTCACACGATTTAAAAAAATAGTATTCTATCATCTGTGGAAAAAACATTGTCATCAAACTGAATCACTCTATGTCGCAAAAACCTTCGTCTATTTCATTTTACTTTAAGTATTTTTACGTCTTGTGAGAAACAATGTAGCTGCAGTATTTGTTCTGTTGCGCTGAATGGGGGGAAGCATGTAGCACACGTGATCAGAAGTCAAGGCTGATGCAGCCATAAGGAAAATTCCTGCATGATATAATAGAACAGAGTAACCAATCTCCAGTAGGTTATCGAATAACAGACTAGGACACCAACTTAAAAATACACACTTCAAAAAGCATAAAAGTGAAAAACTGTAGAAAAAAATGGAACATTTCATTAAAAGTGACCAATAGAAAAAAGACCGCAAAAGAAAACAAGAATACAAAATAAAATTGTGCTATATTATTTGGTGTTGAAGTAAAAAGAGTTTATATTGCCTCCTGTATTTTCTGTGATATCTCTAACAAAAGATATTTAATCAATTTCCGGGCCATAGAAAAGCCTAGGATAGAAATGTAATTTCAGGTACAGCAAACAATAACGTTCTTCTAGTAATTGAGTAAAATTTCATTGACGCATTAATGAAGTAAAGTCATATAATTATGTCCGAACAGGTAACCCCATAAATTAGTAGTCAATGTCTAGTTCATTCTTATTACGAAATATAGTACTGCATCTGCGAGTGGCAATCCAATGTGGTAGAGATAGTCTAGGAGACAATTATTCTATTTCGTCTACGAGTATAACCGTCGATAACTGAAGGATCGCAGAAAACTGTATCATGTTCCAAAAATGGAACAGCAAGATATATATTTCTCAAATAAAGATATTTTAAAATTCCTGTGAAATATTTGTGTAATTCATATTTACCAGTGACACCATATGCTTTTATTTCATCCACCTTTTACATTACGTATTCGTGAATAAATTTTGAATTTAGTTTCAAACTTGGGAACATGGAATGTTTTCTTAACTTTCTTGTCAGAAAACCATTACTACATACACTAAATCGAGAGCTCATAATAAAATTCGTACTGAATTTCTACATAGTTTGTGCTAACACCACAAAATAAGAAGCGATGACTCCCAGCATTGTGTACAGAAATGACAAGTTAATAGTAAAGAAGCCACACGCTGTAAATTCTACTGTACCATAATTCACATGGACAAGAAGTCTTTGTAATTCTGTTACCACATTCAACGGGAGGTACTGGAGTTGACACAACTTCCGAACTTCACATACAGAATTCTTGGATTCTTCAGCTGTCAAATGACAAAAAACGCAAACTTGGAATAACAACACTAATGTCACTAACGTAAGAGCCAATATAAATGCTAAAAACAATAGAACAGAACCTTCAATCTTGGCAATATTATCGAATTTCACAATGTAAAGCATACATAACACCATATTTATAACATAACAGAATATCCAACAGGAAGCGACGAAAAATGGAAACCCAAAAGTGGAGTTAATTATTTGAACAGTGTCATAAAGTTTACTGTGTATGAGTCTCCAGTTGTGAATATTTTTAAGCATTTCTCGTGTTGTCACTTGTGGTGCAGGAACACTGTCAACAGCGTTCTCGATATCTATTACACACATTACATTACGATTTAGATTCAAGATATCTTTCTGTATTCGATGTGCAGAATTGAAATTTTGAATAATAGAATTCAAGTGTTTGTATCTCTTTCTGATGTTTAATACTAATATGACAAATAATGTAATCATAACACCATTTGTAGCATGGAATAAATTCAAGAAACACAAATATGACATTCTCAAGTGAACATCGAAAATATGTATTACAAAAGGAATTTCTATAACAACTACTTGCATGAGAATGTAAATTGTCGTTTCAATATTTATTCGAACATAGAATTGATGTTTTTCCTTCATTAGTAATAAGATGTGGTCTACTTCACCAAGCAGTCTAACTATCTGGGCAATGTGATACTTCTTCAGGGAAACGAAAGTGAGTATGGATACTATACCAGTTCCACAAAGTGAAATACTGCACAGAAGATCCAAAAATAAATGCTTAGCAGTGAGGTTCGAATCTATATCTCCATACACCAC
Source organism: Periplaneta americana (assembly GCA_025594305.2). NCBI lineage: Eukaryota > Metazoa > Arthropoda > Insecta > Blattodea > Blattidae > Periplaneta > Periplaneta americana. The sequence continues at coordinate 43,097,829 of JAJSOF020000003.1, read as the reverse complement.
AAAACATGACACACATATCATCAAAATAATGCATAACCAGCTCCAACAAATTCCAAAGTTCAAACTGCAATTGTGCTTCTTTCCATTTTGTTTGTGCCTACGAAATGAGTAAGGCGCCATTCCTATCACTTTTGCAATGCAGATCAAGTACTTAAATGTGGAATAAATTTCTTCACTATCACAAAATTCTTCCATAGTGAAAATAGCAAGTTGCTTCCACTTTGTTGTTTACAGTACAAATGGGACCTTAAGCAAGGTTACTTTTAACAACTACTATTGACGTTTTAAATCAATATCTGTCTTCCTCGAATGAACGTAACAAATGAATTCCTTGCGTGTCACTTGATTTCCAATATGAAGCATTAGAGTCACAGATACTGCAGGGTAGAAAGTGTGTCCAAATATAATGATGCTTAAATTTTTTCTAGAACGCAGTATCACAGCAAGATTTCGATATAGGATACACAAAAAATTTTATTTTGTAATTATCAGTGACATATTAATAAAGGGCTCACATGTTATTCAATTGCTCTGTGAAATAAACATCATAAAAGAACTAGACATAATTCAAGCATATTATTATAAATTATTACCGGTCTCTCAAACATACTAGTCTCTCCTAAATTAAGAGAAATGAAGTGATAAGTATTTTCCTAAAATCAAATATTCTACAAATCTCAGTAATACTTACACATTAATAGTTTTAAAATATATCGATCATAACATAAACAACGTCTAACATTTTATAAAATCATTTCATGTAACGATTATCTCAAAAGTCTTGATTTGACTATAAGGGAGAAAATGGGAGAAATATTTCGGTGATTATCAGTCAAAAGTCATATTCTCGTTTGTCTTTCAATAAGTGTGTGAAACATGAATTTAGCCATCATTTATTTAGATTTTGAGCGAGTTTTATTATAATCTGGGCGATTGGAAACATAAAAAATACACCATATTTAAGTGGCTGAACGCTAGAATTTGAATTACAAGCAAAGTGTAAACGTTGTTTTGTCATACTTTTGCTGGCACATTTTCTATTGTTCTAAAAGTAAACACTCGTACAGTTTTAATGAAATGTATACTGATAGATTTGTTCATGTTTCTTAGAGTGTGTTATTGATTAAACTTTGTAATAAAATATATAACATATATCATTTTTACAAATACCATTTATAATATTTCGTGATAAAACGCAATTTAAATGAATACTGACCTGAACAATAACGTCGTGATATAGACTCAAATTATAAATCTAAAAAAAAGAATCAATTAACCGAAAATTTAATTGCAATAAAACGTCTTTCAGTAGTATTTTCTTGATTTTCATACGCGAATATTTTCCTCGCTATTTGTATCTAGACAGACTTTTCTATTTCCTCTTTCCAAATCTGCATTAAATTTCTCCCAAACTTCTAACATTAACCAAATGTAATTTTCTAGCCATCACGCTTTTATTTTCTCGGCCACATAACACAATGCAGATGAAAACAAAATTATACAGGGGTAACTATAACGACTTAGTAATTTATATAAAACTTCGACTCACTTCTGTGGTGTAACGATTAGCACGTCTGAACGTGAAACTAGAGGATTCGAGGTCAAAACCTTATTGGGACGAGTTATTTCTTTGAGGTTTCTTGCGGGGATTTCCCTCAAGCCTTTTAAGGCTATGGATATGTGAAATTTCTTACTTCTATATTTTTCACCAATTAATCTGAAAACTTCACCAACATTTGTTTTCCAATGTGGATTTTCACCTTTATATTCGTATTAGTTTACTTACAATTATTTTTAATTTTGCTTTCTGTTTAATACTAGATTAAAATTTTCCCAATTTTCAAAGTTTACATAAAGTTTCTATATAATTAAATTTCATTTATTCCTGAGAGATTTACGTTAAATGTGATATGTTTCTCATACTTTTTTTTCAATTTCTTTTGAAAAAAAATTATCTAACCTACCTATCACATCCTCAGCACTTGGTGATTTGAATACTGTCAATAGGAGAATAAAACACATGGGTCAGTTTACTTCACATGCTTTTCTGAACTTTTGCGCAAAATTTCACTGAGATAGGACAAAAACTGCATTCATTAGAGCATTTTTAATGTTACGAAATGTTGGGCATTTGAATATCGAGAAAACGAGTATCAAAGTACGGCATGTATATGATATATAGGCCTACTATCGATATGCTTCCTTCCTATACCGGTCTACCACATACATTTGTCTTCTACATAATAGCGCGAAATATGAAGTAAATGAAAAGTATAATTAGTTAGAATGAAGAACAAAGCAATATTATTATATTATTTAGAGTTAAAAACAAAATTTTCATTGTTTAATAATTTGTTCGATATTTTCACAGATTCATAGCCTGAAGAGCAAACGCTGTGTAACTTTCGGCGCTGGAGCCTGGACTCATCTCGCTAGAATTATCACTAGACCACGTGACTCGGGGCACTAATACGAAGATGCAAGTTACCGGTTCTCTGGAGGTGTCAGTATGACGTAAGTCCTGACCTCTCCCATAGAGCAATACTGAGCATCCAACGCAAGACATTCAAAGTGTGTTTACGTGTCATAATGGCGAATTGCTCAGTGCCAAGTGAAATAAATTTCAACAGATCAGTACTGGAGAGTTTATTCGAAAAATTCGGACGACATATATTTATTACAGAAAAAAAAAAAAGGAATTGTGTGTGCAGTGTGTAATTGCAAACTGTTAAGAACAAAGAAATAGGCAATTACATATATAGGACATTGCAATAGGAAAACACGTGACGAAAATGTTACAAGCAATTCAAAGCAAATAATCTGATAGATTTCTCCAAAGACATGTGACATGATGGTACATGCGAGCACAACTTTCAGAGCTCTGGATAAATCCTAATTTAGGTAATTTCTGCAAAATGTACAAATCAACATATTCCTGGCGAATCGACAATATGTCATAAATTTTTACCCATTTTCTATGGGAATACGATTGCTGAAACTAGAGAGAACGTGAGAACGTCTGGGTTCCAATTGATGAGACAACAGACATATTTGTAGATATGCGGCGGGTGTGGTGGGCGGTATTATTGCAGAGAACCGTGTAAGGAAAAATTGTGCATCTAGGTCCTCAAAATTGGAAATAATAATAATAATAATAATAATAATAATAATAATAATAATAATTATTATTATTATTATTATTATTATAACACGAAAACGAATAGGATAAGAAAATCGACGCTAAACAACGTGAAAATAATATCAAAATAGAAAATAAGGAAGTAAAATAAAGATATAAAGATTGAAGTATAATAAAGACAACTCAGTTAATAGGGAAAACGTAAGGAAGATTACATCAGACGGAATTTAATAAAATTATAATAAAAAAGGAAAAGGAACTAAAATTAAACAAAACACATTGTAAAGAGTGTATGATAATAAATTCAGCTTGTGATGATAGAGAACAAAAAAAAAAAACTAAACGGAAGGAAAAGAAATATAAATATTTTTTACAAAACTACCGCAGAGAATAGAGCTCATAATTGAAAGGAAACTGAACTGGAAAAAATGCAATTTTAGTTTATTTTTGAAACTAGATAATGTCCGATAGTCTCTCACATGTTGTGGTAGAGAGTTCCAGAGATGAGCTGCAGAGACGGAGAAAGATGAAGAGTAGGAGAATGTTCTGTGTTTAGGAATGGAGAGTGTGATATGGTGTTGTGAGCGAGTATCTATTTCGTGATAAGAGGACAAATATTGAAAACGAGAAGCTAAGTGGCTAGGGTTAGAGTTCTGAAGAATATTGAAGAGTAACGTGAGAGAGTGAATAGTTTTTCGCTCTTTCAGATGGACCCAGGACAGCATATTTAGTGAAGGTGTGATACGGTCAGATCCACTGACGTAGTATATAAATCGAATAAATGCATTATGAACACGCTGTAGTGAATCTGCCAGTCTCATGTTAAGGTCAGTGTAAAGAGTGTCACAGTAATCAAAATGAGGCATCAAGAGCGACTGCACTAAATTATTCTTGAGAAGCAACGGAAGAAAATTTCGGATTCTTTTTAGTATGTGAATTTTCATAAATATTATTTTACATGTGTGTATTTTATGGGCAGAAGAGATTAAAAATGATGTGCTTATCTTCATTACAGATAAAGCTCCATATGTTGTCAAAGCAGCAAAAACTTAAAGGCCGGTAGACAAAAATGTTGCATGTAACTTGCCTTGCACACGGCATGCAAAGAGTTGCTAAAGCTATTCGTCATTCATACAGCGATGTAGATTGTTTTATTATCATCATCCATAAAAATATTACTTAAAGGTCTATCAAGAATATTAAAATCTGAACCTGAAATTACAACATGGGACACTTGGTTTAAAGCTGCCTTATATTACGCAGATCATTAAAATTAAGTCACATGAATATTTCATGTATTAAATGGTGGAGATTCAGCTGCTATTACAACGGAAAAATACCTGATTTAAGAAAATAACGCAACTGGAAACAACTAGTCTATGATTGCAGGAAGGTATTAAACTAATTTAGATATAGTATCGGTAGGATTAACGAAGTTATGGCACCGCAAAGACCATCTCGATTGTGTTGAACAGCAACGTCGTATATAAAAAAATTACTTTGAGGTAAATAAAAAAACATTTAAATATCTTGAAAGTGAACAAATTTCTGACATAAGAGGATGTTGAAATCTCTTCCTGAGAAGTTTGTATCCATGCGTTGACTTAGGATGACGTTGTTGAAGGTTCGGGACAATTTCTTTGACGTGAAAAAGAGTGAATTATTATTTTGCTAAGTAGTTTACATACGAGGTTGCTGTTGAACACATTCGATATACCGACAAGTTGAAGGACAAATGAAATAGTGTTATACAAAAAAATAGTGGTTATGTTGTGTTGTGAAGTTTGGGGAAAGAAGAGAATAATATCGTAAATGACAGTGTGCAACTTTTAGATTACGCTCCATTGCATTGAGTTCATGCGATGTCGAAAGAAGCTTCTCGCAGTATGAAAATATTCTAACCCTAAATGATAAAAACAAATTTCCCTTTCACAATCCACGTACAGACCGATTATTTACTCATGAAAGCTCAGAGACGCGAAAGAGAGAAGTAATAGGAGTAGTGGGGAGAGTTCTGGAGCAGAGGAGGAGCGAGCCGTCAGTAAATAAATGCAGTACAGCTTAACTGTACTGGAAACATACCTCTCTACAGCATGCGTGACATCCGATCGCTCTGAATGCAAGCGACTGACTAACCTGAACACCCCTTGGCGTAACTTAACGGACTCGACTAAACTAGACTTTCATTGTCGACGACTGCCAGGACTATATAATCTTACAGTATGTACAGATAAGGAGGCGAAACCTGGCATGTGAGCTGTGCAGAGGGAAAGAAAGATCTATCAAAAATAGAATTTGTTTTATTATGGTCATTGCTACAAGAGTCTACTGACACAGAAGTTCATCTCAGATTATAATATACCTTCCCCCACCATATCCATTGGTGATATAGCCACGGCACACGATAAGGTCACAGGACAAGTCTTGTCTCCTCTACTGTACACAGTTGTACATTGCTATTCCTTATTGTGAAGAAGACGACATTGACACCGCTAAGAAGTCGAGAATTGTATTAAATATGTAAGAGGTTTCTTCTAGCGATGCATTTCTAATGCTCACACTGTACGTCTGTCCCTGCTCCCTGTCTTGCTTTTCTCAGAGTTAACCGCGGAAAAGTCCAGACATACTAACTTAAAACATAACGATCACGAACAACGGAGTATAATTATCACGTTCATCTCGTTCAGACGCTAGATAACCATAGTAGTCTGTTGATAAAGAATCGTAAAACATCCCAACTAAAAAAAAAAAAAAACAGAATTCTTTGGCAAATGAAGTTGGTTCCAAACCGAATATTAATAAAAATCTAATTTTCGTCCACTAAGCTGTGCTCCAGCGCTATTATCTAGTTCTGGAAACAGATTTAAGCTCCTGATCTCAATTGTGAAGAGTACGTACAACCATGATGTCGATTTGGTCAATAATCGCCATTAGTAACTGTAGTCTGCGACTAGTATTACGTATCATCCACTAATCCCTGGTTTAAAACATAATCGAAAACCATAAATTACTGCACATAACTAGTGTTTGGAAAGTCACCAGTTAGGAGAGAAGTGGGTACAGTGAGGCAGGGAGAACAGTGAGACTTTTTTATTAGATGGTAAATTTTGATATTGAAATGTTTGTAACAGTGGAGTTGTATGTTGCATGAGTAAAGTAACAGTATTTTCATACTCGATTGGATTCTAGTTATAAAGGTGAGTGATGAAACAATAATTCGTAATTTTTCACTCTAGAAGTAAAATTTTGGCTTGTGTTTAATGAAGGTTATATTGGATATACAAATGAAATAGAAATATGAATGTTTTGTTACCTAATACTACGGTATTTGACGTTATGTTTGGCAAAGTTTCGTCTTTTTTTTTTTTTTTTTTTTTTTGATTTTGAAGTGATGGCGCCATTTTTTAATGAACTATGCGTAAAGGGAACAGTGAGACATGCCATTGAAGGGAACACTGAGACGTCTCACTGTTCCCATTTACCAATGATTTGCAAAAATAAATTGTAATTATATTACATTTACCAGTAACTAACATTAAAAATGAACATACTAGTAACCAATTTAGAAACTATAGCTTAAAATAATGGATACATTACATTTTAATGGCTTCTTAAATTAAAAATTATTCACAAAAATTAAGAAAATATTAAAAAATAATAAAGAATTAAATTAAATTCTCATAATTATAAGCTTTATTGTCACCAAAAATTCATTTCATTTTTTCGCAAAAGTTTGAAAGATCATGGAAAATTCACTTTTCCAAATGTTCCAGATGTTTCAATGGTTTCGAAGTCAGACATCAAAATGATTCTAAATAAGTCTACAGAACATGGCAAGATAAAGAGATAGCAAGCTTTCTTTTCTTTTGAAATAAATGTAAATCATTTCAATGTCCGCTAATAGTCACTGTGGTGTCTCACTGTATCCTCCTGAATGGGAACAATGAGACATTTGCATTTTTTTTACAAACACGTATTGTATATTATGTCCTTTATTTATTAATATTTCTGTTTATGTATTATTGTACTCCATGTTTTAATGTACGAGTATATTTCTATTGCACTTGATTTCAAAAATACTTGAAATTTCACTTCCATTCATATGTCTTAATATTTTGTGTCTCACTGTACCCACTATTCCCCTATGTCATACAAAACACAGAAAAATCGCTGAAATTTAGATACGTATAAAATTTACTTTTATTATGTCACCAGCCATGCATGCAAAAATAGCAGATAAAGTGACAAAATCTATGAGTTGTCAACTATGGTGCTACGAGTATTAAGCACATTGCCGTAAATATAAACTCTCATTCTCAATATTTCTTGACATGTTTGGATCGTCGTGTAGTGTAGAAAAGTTGCGATGTTGAAAGAAACGGGGGGCCATCTCATTAGTATCCCTGGTTATTTAAATTTAAATTATGGTTAATGTAACGATACTCGCAACTGCCGAGGTTATATCAGCGTCGTCGATGTGCCGGAAGTTTGTCCCGCAGGAGTCCTTTTACATGCCAGAAAATCTACTGACATGAGCCTGTAGCATTTATGCACGCTTAAATGCCTTTATGCTACCCAGACCGACTCCCGGTTATTCAAACCAGGAATAGACTAGGATGGTTTCACTGACAAGATACTGCCTTTAGTTGAAAAGAAGAAACAAATAAACGCTTGCGAGACATATACAATGATCACACACATCTCAACCAATTTTAACACTTATGAAATATTTGGGCACTACGAACATTTAATCTGTGCTTAGGCTATTTATTTCCAAAACTTTTCGCAGTAGTACACACTTGCAATAAACACAATCGAACCAGCAATACAGAAAACACAAAACACAACACAGGGAAATGTTACACAATATATGAAACTTCAATGAAATAATTAAATATTCATTTCACACCCACTCTTACATAATACTTATTTGACAATAATAAAGAATAATAATATATAATAATTACTGCTCGGAAATAGATAAAATAGATGTCAGAGAAAAATTATCTATAAAATGATATGACACTTCTGAAATATGGCACTAAAATTCAAGAAAAGATCAAGTTTTACCAATAATAATAATAATAATAATAATAATAATAATAATAATAATAATAATAATAATAATAATAATATTATTATTATTATTATTATTATTATTATATTACAATAACAATAACATTTGAACTCATCTCCACTTCAACTGACGTAAGGGTGCATACTTGAAATTACCAAGGTTCCCTGGTGAAGAACCTTAATTAAAAGCACTCAAGTCTAAACTTTCAACTTGCAGAACTTTCCCGACTTTACACATTGACTGATATCAAATGTTAATTTTCAATATCTTTCTCATTTTCTCTCTAAGTTCTTATACAAAATTTCCTACATATTGTAGCATATGTTCGTAGACACGAAAATGTCTAATACATTAAGGAGATTTCAGATTTTATTCCTTTTTTTTTCCCGTTGACATGACTTTGTTAAACCGTGGACATTTTTCACGCTGTAGTTCATAGACTGTAATAAGTTCATGAACTATGCATGTTATGTGAGCCATTTTCGTGTCAAATGATTTAAGTGCCGTGCCCGCTTGCACCATATATCCGGCTCCATTTGTACTTACTTCAATTTCACACAACTTACAAAATAATATACTTCCATCTGAGGAAAACATATTATCATCAAATTCAGTCACAAAATATCGCAAAAAACCATCGTCTATTTTACTTTACTTTCGGAATTCTTACGTCTTGAATGTAGCTGGAGTATTTGTTCTGTTGCGCTGACTTGGGGAAGCACGTGACACACGTGACCAAGGCAAGGCGGATACAACCATAAGGAAAATTTCTGCATGATATAATAGAATTGCGTAAGCTATCTGCATTAGGTTCTCGAATAACAGACTACGACCCCTTCGTATAAAACATCCTTCAAAAAGCATAACAGTGTAAAAATTCAGGAAAAAATAGACCTTTTTATTAGCAGTGATGAATAGACTATGAAAGATAAAAAAGAAACCAAAAATACAAAATACAAAACAAAAGTATACTATATTGGTTCGTATTGAAGTAAAACGAGTTTATATTGCTTTCTCCATTGTCTGCAATATTTCTAACATAAGATTTTTGTTCAACTTCGGAGCCGTAGAAATAATCTATAGAAATGTAATTGCAGTTACAGGAAACAGTGACATTCTTCTTGTAATTGAGAAAATTTCCATCGTTCGACGCTTTAATGACGTAAAGTTATATAATTAAGTTAAAACATATACTACAGTACAAGTTATCTCATAATTTAGAAGTCAATGGCTGAATAGTTCATATTTATTATGCAATATATTATCTGCGAGTGGTAAACCAATATGTTAGAATTAGTCGAGGAGATACTTATCCTATTTCTTCTACGGGTATAACCCACGATAACTGAAGGATCGAAGAAAACTGTATCATATTTCAAAATTGCAACAGCATGATGCATAATTACCAAATAAAGGTATATTACAATTCATGTAAGATATTTGTGCAATTCATATTTGCCAGTGGCACCATACGCTTTTATAAGGGGAGTTGGTCGTCATGAGGGTCAAAAAAATTATTTTTTATTCGCTAATATTGTACAGCGAAATCTCCTGAACAATTTGATATATAGTTTGTATGTGTTACTTTATCATTTGAAGGTTTAAGGGCCCGAATTTAAAACCCTGCGCTCCTCCTGGCTTGCACTGCCATTATCATTTGAAGGTTTAAGGGGCCCGAATTTAAAACCCTGCGCTCCTCCTGGCTTGCACTGCCACGCCCCCTGAAGCTGTGTCAGGTTGTCAAGCTCTAAAAGGAATCTTTCTCTTGATTTTGGCTCTTTGGTATATTTTTTTTTGTTTGTGGTGGCCTTGAATATGTCAGCGGGAGTGAAGCTTGTCTTCAACAAAGGAAACCTACTTTGTTATTGTCGTGTGGCGTGTTTTCAGTAGAGGTTTGCGAATACGAGTGTAAAGTTTAGTTTCTCTTTAGTTTCAATTTATTTTGAGAGTTGTGCATATTGTAATATAGTAAAATATGGGTAGAATTAAATTTTTAACTCTAAACGTAAGTTTAGAGGCAATAAATATGTAAAACTTTCTAGTAATAACCCTGCAACTCCATGTGCTAATTCTAACCTGCAATCTACATCTTCTACTACTCCTCCAAGTGCTTCAAGAAAGAAGATAAGTCATTTATTTGGTGATGAAGAGCGTGTAAATACAGTTCTAGATTCAGTAGAAAATAGTGGAAATATTATTATTATTAATTTGTCTTTATTATCATAGTTTATAAATAGTAGTGTTAGTTGCTCCAAATGTAAGTCTGTAAATAGTGTACATATGAGTGAAGTACAAGAAAGTAGAAAAGGTTTATCAACTAGGATTAGGTTAGAATGTAAGTACTGTAAATATTTAGCCTCTACCATGACATCTCCTGTAAATACACGAAAAATTGCATGCGTAAATCTAAGATTTACCTATGCAATGAGATGCATAGGAAAGGGTCAACAAGCAGCACGTATCTTCTGTTCTGTGATGGACCTCCCACCACCAGCAAGAAAGTTCCATACGTACAATAAAATTCTGCGTGAAAGTTTGGAGGCAGTATCACAGGGTTCAATGTTAAACGCTGCCAAAGAAACAAAGGAAATGGAAGAGAGTGCTGATACCACTGTCGTAATAGATGGTTCATGGCAGAAGAGAGGATTTTCATCTCTACATGGCGTTGTGACTGCAACGTCTCTACTGTCAGGAAAAGTGTTAGACGTACAAACGTACAGTAAATATTGCACAGGATGCAACAAACGTGGTGACCATAATTGTGTCAGAAACTTTGATGGATATAGTGGAGGGATGGAAGTTGAAGGTGCTCTGGCAATATGTATGCGGTCTGAACTGTCCAGGTGTCTTCGATATGTGCGCTACCTCGGTGATGGTGACTCGAAGGGATTTCTTACTGTATCTGAGGCCAAGCCATATGGAAGTGATGTAGCTACAGAGAAGCTGGAGTGTGTGGGTCACGTCCAGAAGAGGATGGGTAGACTGTTGAGACAGCTTTGTAAGGATTCAAAAGGAGAAAAACTTTCAGATGGTAAGCCTATAAGTGGACGAGGTCGGCTTACTAGTACAGTAATTGACCTGCTGCAAAATTATTATGGCATGGCAATTCGTGCAAATGCTAATAATTTGCAGAATATGAAGAAAGCAGTGTGGGCCACGTACTTCCACAAACTTGCGACAGATGAGAATCCCTGCCATGGTCTCTGCCCGACAGGACCTGCATCATGGTGTGGTTACAAACGAGGTGGTGCTGAGAGGCCGTGGTCTATTAGTTGGTTTTATACCAGACGTTTCGTCTGCAACTGCGGCAGACATCTTCAGTGGAGTGGTATCCGAGGTCGCAAGACTCTTCTCGGCGTACCTGAGGCAACTGATCCTGTGTCTCGAAAATCGAAAAATCGAAGGAGAATTGGGAGGAAAATTTAAAAGGTACGCAAAACGCGTCCTTGCAAGGGGTTGGGGGCTGTACAAAACTAAATATGTGAGCTCCAAGCCTGTTGGCCACTAGTCTCACTCCGGGTTACGCTGCTCCCCTGAAGGAGCTCTAGAAAATTTTGAAGGGGAAGCCGAAATTGGACGTAACCTCTTAGGTACCACATACGCGAGGGGGCTGAGATTGATCAATTGATCACGGAACGGGGCGAGGAGGAGTTGGCTGGTGTTTGCCGTCAGGATGGCAAGACGCCGTCATCTGTTGTTCGATGACAAAGCAGGTGAAGGCCGTCGGAAGAAGCGCCGTGAAATCTAAGCTGCAATTTGAGATATCCCTGTCCTTTCAATTTGCGACTTATTGAGTGACCTCATATGTTTAATAGACTATTAATATTATCTGAACTAGGGCATACATAATTTATAATAAAGGTGGAATATATATGGGGAAGGGCATATAGGTCCGTGGCCCATTTCTTATAGGGCTCATCCCGACATTTGTCTTACGCCTGAGGAAAACCACGGAATACCTTAGGCAGGATGAGTTGTCTCATATAAGAGACTAGCCAATTTGGCTATTATGTAGGAGGTCATGAGCCTTGTTGATTTGTCTCAATTTCGAGACCAGCCATTTGGCTATATGATGGCTCAATTGCGAAGAGGGGGAGAGATGTAATTGTTAATTAAGGAGATTCATGGGGATATGAGTGCAGGTCCGTGGCCCATTTCTTTTAGGGCTCATCCCGACATTTGTCTTAGCGCCTTAGGAAAACCACGGAAAAACCTTAGGCAGGATGAGTTGTCTCAATATCAGAGACTAGCCAGTTGGCTCTTAGGTTGAATGACTCTATGAATCGATGGATATATACTAGCCAATTGGCTCTATTAGATTTCCATCGATCAACAAAAGTAGATAATGTTATGGAGGGATTTTGTTTAGCCCAGTTAAGACAAGGTCATTTTACAGCGGTTGCACTATCCAAGGAGTCTCATGGAGTTGAGTCGTGGCTACCAAAACCTGGGAGTAACGCCAGCCTCCCTGTCCTCCTGTCTCAATAGTATAGCTAATGGACCTGTCTGGTGTCTACGCCGTAACCTAGGATCATACTGGCCGAGGCCAGAGATGAGCGGGTTGGGGTTAGCACGAGCTTCCGCATACAGGTTCCTAGCCAGTCGAGCAATGAACTCGTCTATGGTTGGCAACTCTAGTTCATCATGGAACTTTCTTCTCGAGGCGACTCGGGGAGATGGGTAATGAGTCGAATCACCTGGTTTTGGACAACTTGGAGTTTACGGAGATGGGACACTGCCGCAAACCCCCATGCGGGTGCGGCATAGGTAATGACAGAGCGAATGAGGGCCTTATACATGGTAAGTCCTACCCTCAGGTTGTCAGGAGTTAAGGCCGCCAGAATGGGATAGTGTCTAACTATCAGCCCGTTGGCCTTACGAAGAAGGGATTGGATGTGATCTCGGAAGTTGAGATGAGAGTCCATGATGATCCCTAAATATTTAATTTGGTTCATCCACGGCATTTCTCGTCCGAAAAGTGTGGGTGGTGGTGGTATGTCTTCGAGCCTCGCTCTTAGTGAAAAGAGTATGGCCTGACATTTCTCTACATTGACCTTGATTCTCCAGTCGTGGAACCACGGCTGGAGGTGATCTAAGATCGACTGTAATCTACGGGACGCTAATCTATAGGTTTTGCCCATCGCCAAGAGGGCAGTGTCGTCTGCATAGATATACAGATGACTACTTCTGCCGTGGATATAGCGAAACGGGAGGTCATTAATGAATATATTGAAAAGTATGGGCCCGATAATGGAACCCTGTGGGACTCCTGCGTGAATTTCACGGGGGTGGAGAAACTAGTGCCTACACGGGTTTTGAATGTACGGCCTCGGAGGTAGTTAGAAATGAGGCGTATCATTCCATCTGGGACTCCCATGCCCAGTAACTTAACGAGGAGTCCCTCATGCCAAACCTTGTCGAATGCTCGCTCGATGTCCAGGTAAGCTGCAGCTACTACACGCTTCGTGCTCATAGCCCAGGTAATGTCCTCCGTCATGCGGAGTGCCTGGAGTGTAGTGGAACGACCAGGGTGAAAACCGAATTGCTCGTTCCTGATTTGGGGCAATACTACTTCAGTGAGGCGTCTATGTATGACCCGCTCCGCCAGTTTGCTGAGACAACTGAGGAGACTAATAGGCCTATAGTTGCTTGGATTCGTCTTATCCTTTCCGGGCTTTGGAAAGAGAACTACGTGAGCTTCTTTCCAGGGAATGGGATAGTGACCGGAAGCCAAGATGTTATTAATTATCTCTGCTATGCGCTTCATAGCTGACCTTGGGAGATGCTGCAATATAATTCCTTGGATACCGTCGGCTCCTGCGGCCTTATGAGGGCCGAGGCGACGAATGAAATGGGCGACCTCGTGGGTGTTCGTAGGTCGTATCCCATTTTCCGGCTCCCTGCTAAGGAGGTCTCGAACCGATTCCTCAACAGCTCTGATATGGGGCAAGTTTAAATTTTGTTCCACGGGTTGAAAAGTGGTCTCTAGAACGTCTGCCAGTGCGGTAGCCTTCTCCTCAGGAGTAAAGGCCGTGACATCTGGACCGACTACTAATGGGTGAATAGATTGAGACGGATTGGACAGAGCTCGAGATACACGCCAGACATCTGACATGTTTCTGCTGTCCATCGTCTCAACCTTGGATTTCCAAGCATCCACGACCGTTTCGTGGACCGCCTCACTGATCCGCCTGCGCAAGCGGTTCATTTCTATTCTATGTTGATCTAACCTAGTACGCTTCCACAATGTTCTTGCTCTATTGCGGGCGATCTTTAGGTCTCTAATATAGGCTGGGAGCTGCATCCGTCCCGGTTGTGAAGACCGTTTCGGTATTGCAGCAACCATTGCCTTCTTTATGCACTCCGTCAGGTCGCTAACTGACCTATCTATCCCTGCCGGAGTGACTTCAGGGGGAGTGGTGGAAGCGTAGCGGCTACCTGGTCTTGAAAGAACACCCAGTCTGCCGCCTTGTAGTTGAATTTCTCAGCGGTTGGGGAGAGTTCGACTGGGTGCATGATCTCCATTATCACCGGTAGGTGGTCGGACGGAAAGATCATCCAGGGTTGTTAGTCTCGCTCTAGTTGTGAGACCTTTCACCAGAGCGATGTCTAATATGTCAGGCAGTTGATTTGCAGCATCCGGTACGTGTGTGGGTTCCCTAGGGGCCATCACGACGTATCCGTTTCCTGTAGAATTAAGAAAAAGCCTATCGCCCTGCCGATTGGGGCGTTGACAGTTCCAGCTAGCGTGCTTCGCATTGAGGTCGCCGGCGACTACGAATCTATCGGATAGACTTGTCACTATATCTAAATCGCGTTCATTTAGTATGCCCGGAGGACTGTAGGCAGCCATGAGCAGAAAGGGGAGTCTGCCTATGTAGGCTCTAATAGCCACTGCCTCTAATGCCGCTAGCTGGGGAAGGAGATACTCACAGTGCGCGATCGTAGAACGAACGAACACCGCTACACCTCCGCCTCTTCTACCTGCTCTATCTTGTCTATAGACTTTAAACCCCGCGCATCTTAAATTTACTTGGGGTGTCAGGAACGTTTCTGTTATAAATGCTACGTCTATATTATTAGCGTCTAGGAAAGCCCTGAACTCATGTCTATCATGTCTAAGGCCCCTGGCGTTCCATATACACATCCTAGCAACTCCGTCACTTCGTCTGGCCATTGAGAGAAACGAGGGAGGTTAGGAGCTTAAATATCTCCGGGAGGGCAGACATAGGATTCTCCATAAGGAGAACTATCACTCTGGTTAATCCTTCTAATATTGGGGCGAGCGGGAGGTTAGGGTTTGCTAACTGCAACGCCTCGGCAAAGTGCTGAACTTGGTCCAAGGTCGCGCCTTGACCGGTCGGGCCTTTCGAGGTGCTTGCAATAGCTTCCTGCTGGGCCTGTGGGACAGGGGCGGAGATGGACTCTACCGTGGTAGCCTTGGTGGCTTTTCTTTCTGCCCCTGTTGCGCTTAGGCGCTGAGAAAGGGGTCCTACATTATTGGCAGCAGTTTGGGGGCTGTCGCTGCCACGGTGGACCACAGAGGCGCGGCAACGGCACCTCCAAAAGCGAAGGGATGTCCGCCTGCTGCTGCTGCGTTTGCTGCTGCTGTTGGCGGACCGGCCCGAGTTCCGTGCGTCGCTCCGCACGGGGCCCCTGCACAGGGGCGCGAGCCTGTGGCTGCGGCTGCTGTTCTCGGAACAGCTGCTGCTGCCTCGCAGCCCGCTCCACCCGCTGCTGCCGGAGCCACTCGTATTGGAGCGTCCGCTGTTCCTCGAGCTCTGCCCTCCTCCGTCGGGCAGCCCTGCTCGTTCCTTCCGTGGCATCTCTAACCTGTAGTGCTACGGGACACCCTCCGTAATTGGCGGTGTGAGCGCCAGTACAGAGTGCGCATGTAGCGGGGACATCGTGCGGCTTGCGACAATCTTTAGTCTTATGGGGGCGTGCACAAGCTCGACACATAGGCTGCGCTTTGCAGCTAGCCTGCGTGTGGTAGTACCACTGGCAGTTGCTGCACTGAGGCGGGCGCTTGCTGGGGACGTAGTCCTCAACTGTTACCCATCATCAGGCAGCACTGACGCAAGGCTCTCATTCTATCCCGGGTTTCGGGGGAATTCTCCACATCGACAATGACCATTGGGAGTTTGGCCTTTGTCCTTGATGAGTGCATCCTCGTCACTCGCCGGACGATTATGCTTTGGAATTCCAGGTCGCCCTGGATGTCCTCCTCATCTGTGTGGATATCTATTCCTCTTAGAACGAATCGCAGAGGCTTGTCGTTCTTGGGGCGCAGCAAGTTGTACGCTACTCCCCGTTCGGTCAGGAACCTGCAAAGATTTGCGTAGTCCCTTTCGCAAACAGTTTTCACGGCCGTCCCGCCGCGCGCCCTGTACGAGCATAAGCCCAACGGTTCGTATTCGGCCTTGAACTCTAAGTTCAGTCGGCCCAGCGAGCCAGTGAAGGCTGGCGTAATAATAACGGGTGGGATATCACCACGTCGCCTAGTGAGGGCAGTCTCAACATCATCTCCATCGTCCTCACTCTCCGACACGTGAGTACGAGCTGGGGAAGGGGGCGGGGAACTGCCTCATCTACCTCAGAGGCAGCAGCCGTCTCCTGTGGGGCCTCAGGTTCGGCGGGGGTGCTGCCTCCTCGGTCACGACTTGAAGAGTCGCCGCCTCTAATTGCTCCAAGGTAGAGAGAGCCGATCTCTCTTCCTTGGTGAGCTCACTAGCGGAAGGAATGCCGCCCTGCTCAGTCTTAGCTGAGCCCTTCTTCTTCTTCTTTTTGGCCTTAATGACCTGAAGTGCGCCGGACCCAGATGGAATCGGCGGCACCTCATCAGCCAAGACCGTAACACCACGGCTATTCAGTCCGCTAGGACCGGGCGAGTCAACACGTGTCACCTCTGTGACCTTGGGAGCTAACTTGGGAGGGGTGGGCTTTCGTGGGAGTCCTGAAGGGACTGGGATGGTGGTAGGGGACGAAGCTCAAGGATCTCCGCAACGGGAACCGGGACAGGCGGTGTCCGTATAGGTCCAGCCGATCGCAAGTTCCGACGCTGGGCGGAGGAGTAATCTGCGCGGGACGCGACACGCGCAAGTAGGAGGTGGTGGGCCCTGTCTGGCTAGTGCAAACTAGCAACCGCTTTACGCCACCTGCAGTAGGTTGGCTCGTGGCCTTGTTGCTCTTAACTGGAGCCATTCGAATTAGAAATTCGATCCTGTCAGGGGGGGAACCTAAGCGGCACTCTGTCCGCAGTGCAAGAACCTGCTAGGCCCCTTTCCCACTAAGGGTGGAAGCCCAGCAGTTACGCCCGACCGGTCGCCGAAGCCTAGCCCGGTTAGCCGATCGCAACAAGCGTTGCGGAGCCCGCCGGGGACCGTCGGTTTGGTTCGCTAATTTCGTTGGCCCTGATAAGGGCCGGACGAAAATTTGCGTAGCCCTCAGAAGGGCCGGGCAATAGTAGAAGAGTGGAGGGCGGAAAGCAAATTAGCCCGAAGGCCCTGCCTTTGGGCAGTCACTCCGGCACGAAGGCACAGAGTCTCTCCCTAGCAGGAAGCCTGCCTAGGGGCCGAGGACGGCTAGGGGTCTCCTCGAGAGAGGACCCAATCCCCGACCGGGATCCGCCTGGCCTAGGGAAGTTAGTGCGCACAGCCCTCCGTAGGCTGCGCGGCTTTCTTCGCGCTGAGCGCCGGTGCGGCAATGGAACCAATAGGCTGCTCTTTAAGAAGTGCCGATTACGTAGGTGTCCGCCGCCTGGCCGACAGAAGTACGATGCTCGGCGCCTCGAGCCTCCCTGGCCGAGAGCTGCTTGGCTGCTGCGCTCGCTTGCTGCTGTAGCACTGAGGGATCTGGTTGGTTGTCCGCTGTAGCTGCTTTCGCTGGTGCGCCAATCAGAAGGTCTCAGGACACGTCTTGCTCCTTTCACGTCCAAGAAAGAAGTCCGCCCATCCTGTGTCTGGTTGTGCGAGCGTATTTATAGTGCGGCTCGCGGGCCGAGGCCTGTTGTCGCTGCGGTCCGCGCCGCTTTGTTCGCTGCTCCCGTTCTGGGTTCCGTCCTTTTGTTGTAGTGGCTTCTTATCTGTTCTGTTTAGGACCGGGTACCAACACTTGTTTAGCTTTACGCCTTCTTCCTTGCGATTAAAGTTGTTGTTGTGTTTATGTATTTCGATCGCTTCTCTATGTAGACGGGGGAAGAAGTGCGTCGTCGTGCTCAAGATGTCCGTGTCCTTGAATCTAATGTTGTGATCGCCCTCTTGATAGGCATGTGCTGCCACTGCCGATTTGTCGATCTGTCCTAGGCGGCAATTCCTATTATGTTCTGTCAGTCTCGTCCTGACGCTCCGCTGTGTAGTACCGATGTAGACCTTCCCGCACGAACACGGAATCCTGTAAACTCCGGCGGACAGCAGCTTATCTCGTTTGTCCTTGGATGACCTCAGCATGTTCCGGATTTGCTTGGTCGGCAGGAAGGTCGTTTCCACTTCATGACGCTTCAGCACCCTGCTGATCCGGTCCGTCACATTCCTTAAGTAGGGTAGGAAGACCGTGCCCTTCTTAGTCGCTCGTTCCTGTGACCGCATCGACGGTGTTACTCTGGGACGCATGGCTCTCTTTATCTCCGGCCTTGAGTAGCCATTGGCCATGAGTGCTGTCGCTACATGGCTCAGCTCCCGTTGGATGTGTCGTGGCTCGGCTACCCGCCTGGCCCTGTTGATCAGGGTTTTCATCATGGCCCGTTTCTGGCCGGGATGATGATTGGAGGTCTTATGCAGATATCTGTCTGTGTGGGTCGGCTTCCTGTAGACGTCATGACCTAGGGTGCCATCTGTCCTCCTTTGTACCATAACGTCCAGGAAGGGTAACCTACCGTCCTTTTCCGTTTCCATAGTGAATTGTACTTGCGTATGGAAGCTATTCAACTGCCTCAGGAAATCCATCAATGATCGTTCACCATGGGGCCAGATTACGAACGTATCATCGACGTATCTAAACCAGCATGAAGGCTTAAGTGTCGCGGCTTCGAGGATCGACTCTTCAAGAAACTCCATATAAAAGTTGGCTATCATCGGACTTAGCGGGCTCCCCATAGCCACACCATCCAGCTGTTCATAGAATTCATAATTCCATTGGAAATACGTTGTGGTCAGAACCTGGTGAAACAGGTCCACTACATCTTGCGGGTAGAACTTGTGTAGCAGCTCCAGTGTGTCCTTGACCGGTACCCATTAATACAAACATTAAATCAAGAGCTCATAATGTATAATGTAATTAGTACTCAGTTCTTAGAGAGTTTGAGCTAACACCACAAAATAAGAAGCGATGACTCCAACTAATGTGTACAGAAATGACAAGTTAATATTAAACAAGCCACACGCTGTAAATTCTACTGCACCATAATTCACATGGACAAGAAGTCTTTGTAATTCTGTTGCCACATTCAACGGGAGGTACTGGCGTTGACACAACTTCCGAACTTCACATACTGAATTCTTGGATTCTTCCGAGGTCAGATGACAAAAAAACGCAAACTTGGAATAACAACACTAATATCATTAACATAAGAGCCAATGTAAATGCTACAAGCAATAGAAAAGAACTTTCAATCTTGGCACCATCAGAGGTTGTCACAATGTACAGCATAACCAACACCGTATTTATAATATTACAGAATATCCAACAGGAAGCTACGAAAAATGGAAAACCAAAAGTGGAGTTAATTATTTTAACAGTGTCATAAAGTTTACTATGTATGAGTCTCCAGTTGTGAATAATTTTTAGCATTTCTCGTGTTGTCATCTGTGGTGCTGGAATACTGTCAACAGTGTTCTCGATATCTATTACACATATCACATTACGATTTAGATGCAAGAAATCTTTCTGTATGCGATGTGCAGAATTGAAATTTTTAATAACAGAATTCAAGAGTTTGTATCTCTTTTTGACGTTTAGCACTAATATGACAAATAATGTAACCATAACACCATTTGAAGCATAGAACAAATTCAAGAACCATAAATATGACATTCTCAATTCAATATCAAAAATACATATTACAAAAGGAATTTCTATAACAACTACTTGCAGAAGAATGTAAATTGTCGTTTCAGTTTTCATTCGGACATAGAATCGATATTTTTCTGTGGACAGTAACAAGATGTGGTCCACTTCACCAAGCAGTCTAACTATCTGGGAAACGTGATACTTCTTCAGACAAACGAACGTGAGCATAGATACTACACCAGTTCCACACATTGACGTAGTGCAAAGAAGAGTCAAAAATATATCCTTAGCAGAAAGTTTCGAATATATATCTTGATATATCACAAAACATGTGGCACAAATCATCAAAATAATGCATAACAAACTCCAAAACATTCCAAAGC
>JAJSOF020000003.1:43065515-43077124 GCA_025594305.2 Periplaneta americana | reverse complement strand
AAAGCCTTCGTCCATTTTACTTTACTTTCGGAAATTGTACGTCTTGTGAGATACAATGTAGCTGCAGTAGGCCTATTTGTTCAGTTGCGCTGAATGGGGGGAAGCATGTAACACATGTGATCAGGAGTCAAGGCTGATGCAGCCATAAGGAATACTCCTGCATGATATAATAGAACTGCAGTAGGTTCCTGAATAACAGACTACGAACACAACGTAAAAAAACATCCTTCAAAAAGCATAAAAGTGCAAAAATGTAGCAAAAAATGGAACATTTCATTAAAAGTGACAAAAAGAAAAAAGACCGAAAAAGACAAAAATACAAAATAAAATTAAGCTATATTAGTTCGTGTTGAGGTATAAAAAGAGTATATATTGCATCCTGCATTGTTTGTGATATCACTAACACAATATATTTAATCAATTACCGAGCCTTAGAAATGACTTACAGAAATGTAATCGCTGTTACAGGAAACAGTAACGTTCTTCTAGTAATTGAGTAATTTTTTTAGACCCATTAATGAAGTATAGTTATATAATTATGTTAGAACATGCACTACAGTACATGTAAACTCATAATTTAGAAGTCAATGTCTAACTAGTTTATTCTTATTACGAAATATATTATCTGCGAGTGGTAATCCGATGTGGTAAAAATAGTCCAGGAGATATTTATTTTATTTAGTGTATGGGTATAACAGACGATAACTGAAAATCGCAGAAAACTGTATCATGTTTCAAAATTGCAACAGCATGATGCATACTTCTCAAATAAAGGTTTATTACAATTCCTGTAAGATATTTTTGTAATTCATATTTGCCAGTGGCACCATACGCTTTTATTTAATCCGACTTTTACATTACGTACTCGTGTATAAATTCTGAATTTAGTTTCAAACTTGGCAACATGAAAAGTTTTCTTACCTTTCTTGTCAGAAAGCCATTACTACATACATTAAATGGAGAGATCATAATGTAATTCGTTCTCAATTTTTATAGAGTTTGAGCTAACACCACAAAATAAGAAGCGATGACTCCCAGCATTGTGTACAGAAATGACAAGTTAATAGTAAAGAAGCCACACGCTGTAAATTCTACTGTACCATAATTCACATGGACAAGAAGTCTTTGTAATTCTGTTGCCACATTCAACGGGAGGTACTGGTGTTGACACAACTTCCGAACTTGACATACAGAATTCTTGGATTCTTCCGCTGTCAAATGACAAAAAGCACAAACTTGGAATAGCAACGCTAATGTCACTAATGTAAGAGTCACTGCAAATGCTTCAAGAAATAGACGAGAATCTTCCATCTTGCCAACATTAGGAAATATCGCAATGTACAGCATATATAGCACCATATTTATAACACTACAGAATATCCAACAGGAAGCGACGAAAAATGGAAACCCAAAAGTGGAGTTAATTATTTGAACAGTGTCATAAAGTTTACTGTGTATGAGTCTCCAGTTGTGAATAATTTTAAGCATTTCTCGTGTTGTCATTTGTGGTGCAGGAACAATGTCAACAGCGTTCTCGATATCTATTACACGCATTACATTACGATTGCGATTCAAGAAATCTTTCTGTACGCGATGTGCAGAATTGAAAATTTCAATAATAGAATTCAAGTGTTTGTATCTCTTTTTGATGTTTAATACTAATATGACAAATAATGTAATCATAACACCATTTGTAGAATGGAATAAATTCAAGAAACACAAATATAAGATTCTGGCATGAACACCGAGAATATGTATTAAAAAATGGAATTTCTATGAGAACTACTTGCATGAGAATGTAAATAGTCATTTGAATTTTCATTCGAAGATAAAATCGATGTTTTTCTTTCGATAGTAACATGATGTGGTCCACTTCACCAAGCAGTCTAACTATCTGGGAAACGTGATACTTCTTCAGACAAACGAACGTGAGCATAGATATTATGCCAGTTCCACACAGTGAAGTATTGCGTAGAAGAAACAAAAATAAATCCTTAGCAGGAAGTTTTCTAACTACTATTTGTTCATATAGAAGAAAACATGAGACACAAATCATCAAAATAATGCATAACCAACTCCAACAAATTCCAAAGCTCAAACTGCAATTGTGCTTCTTTCGATTTTGTTTGTTTCTACGAAATGAGTAGGGCGCCATTCCTATCACTTTCGCAATGTAGATCAAGTACTTAAATGTGGAATAAATTTCTTCACTACTACGGAAATCTTCCATGGTTAAAAGAGCAGGTTGCTTCACTTTGTTAACTGCAGTACAAATGAGAGCTTCGGCTAGGTTACGCTTAACAAATTCTATTGATTTTTTTAATCAAAATATATGGTTTTGCAATGAATGCAACAAATGACTTTCTTGCGTGTCGCTTGATTTCGAATATGAAAACATTATAGTCATAAATACTCCAGAAAGTGTGTCCAACTGCTATTATCTTTCATGGTTTTCTAGAACGAAACGTAACATTTAATTTATATATACATAACAAATATTATTTTGAAATTATCAGTGACACCTTAATGAAGGGCTCACATGTCATTCATGTAATCTGTGCACTAAACAACACGAAAGAACTGGACGTAATTCAAGCATATCATTGTATTACTGGACCAAGGCCAGTGGAGTCCTGCAGCGCAGAGCCGTGGCACTCCTCCTCCTCCTGCGTTCGTAATACCGCATCGCGATACTTCACATTACAACCGCGGCTCCACTCGCCTTGGTCGAGTAATAATTGTAAATTAGTACTGGTTCTCAAATGTAAGAGCAATGGAGAGCAATGAACTCATAAGTTTCTTTCTGAAATGAAATATCATACAAATCCCAATACTAAATATTATCAGTTTTTAAAATATATATTCCATACATAAACACGGGTTAGCACGTTTCGAAATCATTTCACTCAATAAAGTGCCTCAAAATGTCTTGACTTGACTTTTAGTTTGGAAATGAGTGAAATTTCGGTCATTTCCTGTCGAGAATCGCATTTTTTTCTGTTTTTTTTTCTTATTTGTGTGAAAAAAGAATTAGATATTACTTAGTTACATTGTGAGAAAGTTTCAGTTTTGCGGCGCTTTGAAACATAAAAATTACGCCATATTTAAATGCCTGCACCCTTGAATTTCAATTCCATGCAAACTTTACAAGCTGTTTCTGACGTTTTTTCGGAACATATTTTAAGTGTAATGACTCTATGAATTTAATGCTAGGAATATTCTAACGTTAGTGCATGTTGATGATGTTTCCTGTAGTTTAATAATAGAAAACATTTGTTAAAAGTTGTTAAGAGAATTTCGATGGTTTTTCGGTAAAGGGAGGTAAGTCACAAAAATGAGTTTTGAGATAAATAAAAATTAAACTTAAAATTCTAATTGGAAATAATATGTACATAAATAAAACACATCACATATATTATTACTTTGTCTTTTCCAGATCAATTTTTAGAATTTAACATGTGTGTTCATCTGGGGAACAAAACTCATACCACGAAATAGATACTCGCTCACAACAACATATCACACTCTCCATTCCTAAACACAGAACATCCTCCTACTCTTCATCTTTCACCGTCTCTGCAGTTCATCTCTGAAACTCTCTATCACAACATGTCAGGGACTGTCGGACATTATCTACTTTCAAAAATGAACTAAAGTTGCATTTTTTAAATTTAGATTCCTTACACTTATAAGCCCTTTTCTCTGAGATAGTTTTGAATAATATAGTTTTTTTCTTCCTTATCATTTTTTGTCCTTTTAATCGCCAGATGAATTTATTATTGTACCCCTTTTATTGTTGATTCTTTTTAAATTTGGTAATTTTTCAATAATTTTATTACATTCCATTTGTTGTATCTTTCCTTACGTTTTTCCCTGTTAACTATTTGTAAAACTCTGTTGCTTTTATTATATTCCAATCTTTAGATCTGATTTTACTTCCTTTTTTCTATTATGGTATTATTCTCACATTATTTAGTTTCCGATTTTGTTACGGTATTTTTTTTTTGTAATATGTTAGTATTCTGTTCTTTAACTATTTCACTCTTTGCAGAATTCGTGACCTCGAAGTGTGTAAGAGAAGGCCCTATGGCCTTAACTCTGCCAGTGTAAATAAATGAGTAATATTTATTAAAAAACTTCATTTGCAAAAAAATGACTTAACCCTCTTTATCAGAACATCATCGATTTATATTCCATATAAATTTTGCAATTGAAGAGTCCACTGGAATAATGATGGACGTTATTTGGAATACATTTTGCAGGAGAAGCAATTGAAAGTTTGAAATGCTTAGCGCTCAAAACTTAACTGTGATTTTCTGATCATTACTGGACAATGACTATCAGTGTTAATGCCATATAACTCTCTATGCACATTCTAAATGAAGAGCACAGGAAAAGAACGTGCTTTGTCCACTTTTTTTCAAAAATGAGTTATGCATGCTATGAGATGCAGGATTCCATGTAGTTTAAAGTTGTTAATCGACCAATGTGATAATGTGAATAGTCGAAGTGCTACAAGAGATTTTAGATTTGGCGTACAGGGAAAGAACGTGCTAAGTCCTCTCACTACAGGGAAATAATGTGCTCTGTCCACTGTTTCTGTGATTTAATTTTTAGTTTCCTTACGGATTGGCATGCATGTTATAGCAGGAAGAAGTGAATTTGAGTAAAAATAATATTCCATTGTTTTTCATTATTGTTATAATGAGAAAATTCGTTCTTGCTGCATAAACTTTATGCACAAGTATAAATCTTTTAGTTTGAGAAATTCAGTTTAGAAATATAAGTGTTGTAAATTTGTCACTTCAATTTTAATATTATTATTAATATTATTTTATTATTGAATGTTGAGTACTTCATCTGAGGATGGAACTCAGAGACCTTCGACTTCTAACAGTGTTAAGAAAAAGAAAGTACGAGGGAGAATGACTGCAGTCATGAAGAAATTAAGGGTTCAATCACATGAAGTAGGAGAAGACTGCAACTGTTAGTTAAAATGTTTCGAGGAAGTAAGTGCTGAAGAAAGATCAAGTATTACAAGGCAATTTAATGATTTAGAAGACTGGAACCAACAATCATTACATATGACTGGGCTCATTACAATAATTCCAGTTTATCGAAAGCGATCAGTCATTACAGCAATGGAAGGACCAATAAATTGTATCTCCCAGAAGAACTATCAGTGAAAAGATGTATGAAATGTTCAAGAAAAAATACCAAAATTTAATAATTTCATATGAAACATACAGAATAATGTTCAACACCAAATTCAATATAGCATTTGGATATCCAAGGAGTGATACATGCATATGATAAGTAGACAGCTGAGATAGAAGTGCTGAATGCAAGACTGACTGAAAATAATTTAGATGGCAACATGAAGAAACAAGTTTTGGAATAAATTAATAAGATCACCAGTAACAACAAGGTCCATAAACTCAAAGTTGAAATATTTTACACCAGAAAGAGGAATGCTCGTTTAAGAAGTCGGAAGTTTGAAGAAACAGAAGCAATTTTCATGGACTACGAAAAAATGTATGCTTACCGTACATTAGTATCAATGATGTCTATTAGTATTACAAAAGGCAATTATCTGTTTACTCTTTCAATATTCATCAAATTTCAGATGAAACTTCAGTGTTTTTTAGTTGTACTGAAGATAATGGTAGAAAAGGAGCCAATGAAGTCGTATACTTTTTAAATCACTTTGTGACAGGAATAATGGACAACAAAGCGGATATCTTGAAAATTTTTGTGATTCATGTTCGGGCCACAGCAGGAATTATATTGTTCTGAAGTATCTTAATTATCTTGTGAACGAATTGAAACTTATGAACAGAATGAAACATTCGTTTATGGAATGTAATAAAATATAAGACTAACTAATACAAAAGCAGTAGCAGAACTTCCAATGGGTTGGGTGCGGATCATGGTACAAGCTCGAAGTAAACCTACGCCTTTTGATGTTGTGGTGTTCAATCAAGATATGATGGGAAGTTGGGAGTCATTTCTGCAGAAGAAATATTTGAGGAAATATTCATTTCTTACAAGGCCCATGAGAGGGGTAATCATCACAAAAGAACACCCTCACCTCATTCAACATCGTGATATGTTTAATGGAACTAGGATTTCATCGGTGGTGAGAGCTTCACTGCGATTTCGAGAGCAGCAATCTGAAGAATACCCATGTCCTGCTTACAGAGGCAAAACACAAATTATTTTGAATAATTTATTTTATATCCGCTAATAATTTAAATATCGGTAACATTATTTCTAACAAAGAAACTTCTCTGGTAATATCGAAGGAAAAGTATTAGCACCTCCATATTTTGAAGGAACTTCGTGGACACGAAGATAGAGTGTTTTATACAAACCTTCCACACTAGACTGGGCTGTGCATTTTGGGTCAAAAGTGATTTGTTATTGTTATTAGGTCCTGTGCAGTTTGGAACAAAAGTGATAATTGTTATTATTATTATTATTATTATTATTATTATTATTATTATTATTATTATTAGGCTCTGTGCATTTTAAGTCAAAAGTGAGCATTATTATTACTATTATTATTATTATTATTATTATTATTAGGCTCTGTGCATTTTTAAGTCAAAAGTGAGCATTATTATTACTATTATTATTATTATTATTATTATTTATTATTATTATTATTATTATTATGTCCTGTGCATTTTGGGACAAAATTGCACAAAAGTGATCTTTATTATTATTATTATTATTATTATTATTATTATTATTATTATTATTAGGCTTTGTGCATTTTGGGACAAAAGTGATTTTTATTATTATTAGTTCATGTGTATTTTGAGTCAAAAGTGATCTTTATTATTATTATTATACCTTGTGTGTTTTGGGACAGAATTGATCTTGTTTTATTCTTACGAGGCCTTGCGATTTTGTGACAAAAGTGATCTTTATTATTATTATTATTATTATTATTATTATTATTATTATTATTATTATTATTATTATTATTATTATTATTATATTATTATTATTATTATTATTATTATTATTATTATTATTATTATTATTATTATTATTATTATTATTATTTATGTCCCACTCCACTTCATTACAGAAAAAGTTAAAAAGGAAAGAGAAAATGTTTAACGTTATGTTATCATTTAAAGGTTTGTCAATCCGTGATTTTGAAATTCTGAATGTTAATTCAAAATTTCTATACACACAATACGCACAAACAGACATACAAACACGTTTCCGGAAGAAAACAGCTTTACTTGTAATATTTAATATAAAATTAATTCCTCCGTACATAAGAAGCACGTTTTTTCCTGTAACTTATGACATTACTTTACGTAAATGTCAATAAAACTACAATTTTCAAAAATAAGGATGCTAACTTCAATTCAAATTCATTCAGATAACCTGTTCTTTCATACTGACTTAAGTGTTCATTAATATCTCCGTTAGTATCCATGGAATTTGGTTTCAAACTTTGAAATTGCTCTCCTGAAAAATTTGATAAAGTGGACAAAGCACGTTCTTTTCCTGTGCTCTTCATATGTCTTAAGCTATGCATTGACAGTCTTGGTTCATTTTCGACAAGAAAGTGACATCCATCATTCTTGCAGTGGACTCTTCAATTACTATTTCATATCATATTGTAATGAAATGTATTTTTAAAAAGATCCCTGAGGTCAACAATATCGTTGTAATATAGACTCAAATTATAAATCTACAACAGTATCAATTAATTGAAGATTCTGTTGCCATGAAACATCTTTCACCAGTCTTCTTCTATTGCCTTTCATACAAGAATTCTTCCGCTATGTGTTCATAGATAGACATTTCTGTTTACTCTTTTCAAATTTGTATTAAATTTCTCCCAAACTTCTCACAGAAACCAAATGTAAATTTCTAGCCGCCGCTTGGTTTTATTTTCCATGCCACATAATACAATGGATGGACAACAAAACTACACAACGACAGCTATCACAACTTCATACGTTATAGAAAACTTCAAATCATCAACATGGTTCGAAACAGAAGTCTATTAAAATTTAATTTTCGTCCATTATGAAGTGCCTCGGCGCGATTATCTAGTTTTGGAAACAGGATTAAGCTCCTGATCTCGATCGGGAAAAGTTAGCTACACACTGCAAACAAGATGGCGATTAGGTCGATAATCGTGATTAGTTATTGTAGTCTGTCACTAGTATTATGTGCCATCCACTTATCCCTAGTTTCGAACACAATCAGAGTCCAGAAGTTACTGCACATAGCTAGTGTTTGGAAAGTAACTACGGTAGATGTCAAAAAATATAGTAAAATCACTCAATTGAAATACGTCTGAAATGCACTTTTCTCTTGTCACCAGCTATGCATTCTAAAACAACAGATATAGTAAAAAGTCATTAAATGTTCAACTATGGTTCTATCAGGATTAGCACATTAGCGTAAATGTAAGCTCTCAAACTCAGTATTTCCTGGATCCACTTGTAGGAGAGAAAAGTTGCGATGTTGAAAGGAAGAGGAAACCAACACATTAGTATCCCTGGTTAATAAAACCACGGATAGAGACGAATGGCTTCAAGGACAAAATATTGGCTTTAGTTCAGTGGTACTCATTACAGCTCTTGAACTAATATTAGGCCTATTATCACTATTTTTTCTCCTGAATTTTTAATTTCTGTAATAATGTGCAACTGCAGAAAACTTTGGTTACCTTGCATCATTACTGCCCGTGAAGATGTTCAACAACGACGCGTATTTGTTTTGCTTTTGAGAAAGGTACAGTAGTATCATGTCTCATGTCTTATTATGTCTTGATGTAATAATGAATTATACATGTTTTTATCTTAATAGACATAGCGTACATTCAAAATTTCATAACAAGTATTCAAAAGATTCTCAATCAAAGATAAACTGAAAATGTTAAAAATTCCGTAATATCTGTACAGAAAGTAATATATTCCCCTGTACATAAAAATGAATTGACAACAAAAGCATCGTATCAGGTAGCAGAAATTAAGCCATTTATAGATTCGGAGATTGACTTCTAGCTGCATGTGACACTTTATTTTCTAAATTTCCAAACTCATTCAAAACAGATTACAGATGAAATAAAACAACAAATCAACCCCCTCCGCGATATCCAAATGGGGCTACAGTTTACGTCCGGATTATTTTTCTGTGTCAAAACTCATCATGCCATGTTTGCAAAGATAAATGCGGTAACTTCCCGTTGCTTTTCGCACACCACACTCTCTTTCGCATCTTAAAAGATCCCAGGGACTCCCAGCATGGAGGTGAGGAGAGTGCATTTGACTAATTAGGCTCTCCGGGATTCACCGAAATTCACCGCCAGAATTAAATATCAGTTCTATCATGGTTTTTGTAGCGATCGGAAACCCGGAAATTCCAATTAGTCCTGAACCCCCTCCCAGATTTTATAAAGAGTCGTAAAATAAAGCAATTAAAAATCGGTAACAATATATCTCTATTCAAAGCAGACCAGATAAACGTGTCCATCAGTATAAAATACCACGACCACTTTTGGAGCGAGATATAGATCTGTCGTTCCTTCTAGCGTGACAACGAATTTCCAACTTATTTTGATTGACTATAAAAGCAGATATCTTTCATCTTACCAACTGTGACATGAAATGAAACGTGTTTAGTCCTGATTTGTGGAATACGTTATTTTTTGTACGGTTAAACAAACATGATAGTTTCAAAAATAGTCCTTATACCAGCAGTTGTGCAGAGTCTACCATCGAAGAAGATCGCAAGCTGTCATTCTTCTTGCAATGGAATATTCCAAAGAAGATTACGAACTTCGTACAACTCTGACGTACATAATTTATCTCTGTAGAATAATTGGTATAGCACCGTACTCTTTCCGTTTGTACAAGGAACAGGAGGGCAAGCGGTGTTTTCGTCATTATGGTCTGTGTTGGAGTGTGATTTGTGTCATTCTTTTCACATCTGCATCGTGTTACTTAGTGTATAACGATACACAAACTATTACATCTGCAAAAGAGCTATTTGTAAATCTCATCACCTCTGTTTCAATGTGCACAACTACCATCATATGTATGTTGAATTTCGTGTGTTTCAAGGTGCATCATGTTCAGAAAATTATAGAACTATTAAGTGAAATAGACCAAGTCCTGTTACAACGCAGAGAAAGACTTTCTTTCTATAAGAACATGAAAAGAAGAACAATATTTTACCTTGTTTTTCAGATTATTCTGATGGAAATCCCTTACTTGATAGAACTTATTGAAAAAACGATAACTTTTACAGTTGTAATTGATATAACAGTTCTTAATACGCTCAGCAGTTCTATTGCAATTACACATACTTTTTATATGCTGTTAGTATTTCATGTCAAACAGAGGTTTAAATTTCTCAATTCTTCTATACAAACCTTTAATTCAGCCTCCCATGAGCGGAAAGAATTCTCACAACACAAATCTAACTATATTTGTACAATTAACATCAACAGCGCTGACGACATATCTTCACAAACAAGCAAATTGCATGTAATTCATACTTGGAGAGACATACACATTAAACTGAATGACACTGTTGGAGTGATTAACTCCGCTTTCGGATTGCCGGTTTTTTTTACTTGCTGCTGGATATTTTGTAATGTCATAAACATGGTTTACTTCACACTATCCTCAGCAGATCTTAACAATTCCAACAAACCTAGAAGTCTTTACACATGCAGTGTAGAATTCTCATTATGTTCGGCTACATTGTCATTATTTTTACTATTCGAAGCGTTTGTAATTTGCCACAAGTCTGCAGAAGAATCTAAGAACTCTGCATATCAAGTACAGAAATTATTTCTACATACAAATCTACCTCCGGAAGTGAAGAATGAGATCAGGGATCTTCTTATCCAAGTGAATTTCAGTACAGCAGAATTCACCGCCTGTGGTTTTTACACCATAAACTTACCTTTTTTATATACCACAATAGGAGTAATAGCTTCGTACTTCGTAGTGTTAGCACAAACCATGTGAAATGTAAATATCCAGATTAGTAATCTCGCATTTTTTAGTGTGACGCACACGTACAATATGCAGTATGTCCAGGCTTGCACACTCTTCAATTTTGTGTGAGAAATTCTGGGTTTCCTTACATGTAGAACGATACGAATTTACATTTTCCAACACCTCTTAAGGAACAACGATACCATCAGCTCGCATTCTGTTCTTCCACTCTCTTCTATCACCATGTCCAGCTGCACGAAAATTGTATAGGCCTATTATTTCAGCAGATATGTCTCTTTTCAGCACCTAAGTCGAAAAAGATCACCTACACTCCGTATTCCAATGTTCTTCAACCTTAATTCTAGCTTCATCCTAAAACCGCGTTTGCCTTTACCTTCATTTCGTAATCTGTCTGAAGGCCTATATCTAGGGTGGAAGTGAAATAAACCTACAGGTTGAAATGTGCGATAGGATATATTGAAATGAATAGGAAAGTTATATCACATTTTGTAATTAAACGTACGGTTAATTAGAAAATTAAGTTAGAATTTTCAGGAGTCTGGCAACATCGCCGCGAACACACACCTCTTCCTTCTTTCCGTAATAGAGATGTAAGAGATC
>JAJSOF020000003.1:42951421-43065415 GCA_025594305.2 Periplaneta americana | reverse complement strand
TATTATTATTATCCATTTATCCATTTATATATTTACTTATTCACTGACTCTTTTATTTATTTATTTATTTATTTATTTATTTATTTGTTTATTTATTTATTTATTTATACTGGCTTAGTTAAGGCCGTAGGGCTTTCTCTTACACTCTACCAGTATACAAGCAATGAAAATTTAACAAAAAATTAAAGAGCAGAATACTAATATATTACATTAAATAATAATAGCATAACAAAATCGACACTAAAGAACATGACAATAATGTCAAAATAGAAAAAAGAAAATTGAAATACAGATCTAAAGATTGGAATATATTAAAAACAACACAGTATAAATAGTTAACAGGAAAACCGTAAGGAAGAATACAACAAATGGAATGTAATAAAATGACAATGAAAAAGAAAAAAAGGTGAAAATTAATAAAATCCACAAAACAAATGGTTTGATAGTAAATTCATCTGGTGATCAAGAGAACAATAAAAGAAAAATCAAACATAACTATCGCAGAGAAAAGGGCTCATAATTGAAAGGAAACTGAATTGCAAAAT
The DNA here is from genome assembly GCA_025594305.2 of Periplaneta americana. Lineage (NCBI taxonomy): Eukaryota > Metazoa > Arthropoda > Insecta > Blattodea > Blattidae > Periplaneta > Periplaneta americana. The sequence continues at coordinate 43,064,870 of JAJSOF020000003.1, read as the reverse complement.
GTGCAATTTTATTTTATTTTTGAAACTAGATAACGTCTGACAGTCTCTCACATGTTGTGGTAGAGAATCCCATAGATGAGCTGCAGAGACGGTGAAAGATGAAGAGTAGGAGGATGTTCTGTGTTTAGGAATGGAGAATGTGATATGGTGTTGTGAGCGAGTATCTATTTCGTGATATGAGGACAAGTATTGAGAACGAGAAGCTAAGTTGCTAGGGTTAGAGTTCTGAAGAATATTGAAGAGTAACGTGAGAGAGTGAATGGTCCTTCGCTCTTTGAGACAGACCCAGGAGAGCATATTTAGTGAAGGTGTGATACGGTCAGATCTACGGACGTTGCATATAAATCGAACACATGCATTATGAGCACGCTGTAGTGAGTCTGTCAGTCTCATGTTAAGGTCAGTGTAAAGAGTGTCACAGTAATCAAAATGAGGATTAAGACCGACTGCACTAAATACTTCTTGATAACCAACTGAAGGAAATTTCTCATTCTTTTTAGTTTGTGAATTTTCATATAAATTATTTTAAATTTGTGTATTTTATGGGCAGAACAGATTAATCATGATTTGCTTATCTTCATTATCAAAGCAGCAAAAATCTAAAAGGTTGGTATAAACAAATATTGCATGTAACTTGCCTTGCACACGGCCTGCATAGAGTTACTGAAGCTATTCGTGGTTCATACAGCGATGTAGATTGTTTTATTACCATCCATAAAAATATAACTTAAAGTCCGATTAGTGACTGCAGTCTGTCACTAGTATTACGTATCATCCACTGATCCCTGGTTTAAAACATAATTGAAAGAAATAAATTACTGCACATAGCTAGTGTTTGGGAAGTCACCAGTTATGTCATACAAAACATAATAAAATCGCTCAAATATGTCTAAAATTCACCTTTATTTTTTCAAGAGCCATACATGTAAAAACAGCGTATATAGCAACAAAATCATTAAATTCTCAACTATGGTGCTATTACCATTAGCACATTATTGGCGTAAATATAAGCTCTCAGTTTCAAAATTTGTGACGTGGTTGGATCGTCGTGTAGCATTGAGAAAGGAACGAGAAACCATCCCATTAGTATCCCTGGTTATTTAAATTTAAATTATGGATTATTTAACGTCGCTCGCAACTGCCGAGGTTATATCACCGGAATTTTGTCCCACAGGAGTTCTTTCACATGCCAGTAGATCTACCGACATGAGCCTATCGCATTTAGCACACTAACATTTCACCGTCGTGCGCCGGAATCGAACCCGCAACCTGGAGCACAGAAGGCGAGCGCTATACCCACTAACCTACTCAGGCTGACCTCTGGTTGTTGAAATGACGGATAGAGTACAATGGTTTCACTGAGAGGATATTGCCTTTAGTTGAAAAGAAGAAACAACAGACGCTTACGAGACATATACAACGATCCCACACATCTCAACAAATTTTGACACTTATGAAATATTTGAGCCTACGAACAGTTAATTTATTTCCAAAACCTTTCGCAGTACTACACACTTGCAATTAACACAATCGAATAACCAATACAGAAAACACAAAACACAACACAGAGAAATGTTACACAATAAAAGAAACTCTAATGCAATAATTAAATATTCATTTCACCCACAATTACATAATACTTAAGTGACAATAATAAAGATTAACAATATATAGGGTGTATCTAAATTGGTGTCAAATATTTCGGGGACGAGTTCCTAACATCAAAACATTAAAAAACGTTAATATGAACATGGGTCTGAAAATCATTCGTTAGGGAATTATTAAAAGATTTATCCCTTCACTGACCATTGATTTTTTAATTGTTTTGTGTTTGTTTGTTTGTTTGTTGTAGAGCAAATAAATAAGAAGAAAATGTATTCTGTGAGTGAGCAGAACGAAATGAGTTGCATCATTTAATTGATGATGTGCCTCTGTACGTCATCCAACGAACGTGATTTTTAAACGATGGTGTTCCAGCTCATTTCAGTCTGATAGTTTGTAATTTATTAATGATGAATTTCCGCAAAGATGGATTGGTTGAAGGCGATTAATTGAATGACCTGCTCGATCGTCTCATTTGAATCCAATGGATTTCTTCTTCTGGGAATATTTAAAGTCCCTGGTTTATGCGACTTCTGTACCTGATGTCGGCATTCTGAGAGAGCGAATCCAAATTGAATTTGACCAAATACGAAACACACTAGCAATTTTCAACGGGGTACGCCAGAGCATATAATGCAGGCTTAGGGGACACATTGAAGCAGGAGGAAGCCACTTCGAGAAATTTTTGTAACATTAAATTCTGTCTTGTAACTCTGCAATAAATGATTTTCAGATCCATGTTCATATGATTTTTTGTAATGTTTTGATGTTAGGAACACGTCCCCGAAATATTTGACACCAATTTAGATACACCCTGTATAATTACTATTGTTCGAAATTTGATGACCTAAAAGTCAGAGAAAGTGATTTATAAAATGATATGACATTTCTGAAACATGGCATCAAAATTTAAAAAGAAGACCAAGATTTTAATAACAATAATAACAACAACAAAACTATTCTCTACTTCAACTGACATCATGGGTGCATACTTGATATGACCAAGGTTCCCTGGTGAAAAATCTCAATCAAAAGCACTGAAGTCAAAACTTTAACATTGCAGAAGATTCTCGACTTTACACATTGACTGACATCCAATATTGGTTTCCAAAATCTTTCTCATTTTCTTTCTAATTTCTTACACAACATTTCCTACACATTGTCGCAAATGCTCTTTGACACGAAAATGTCTTATTCATGAAGGAGATTCCAGTTGATATGAATTTGTTAACTCTCGGAAATTATTCACACAGTAGTTCATACACACTAACTAGATCATGAAACATGCATCTTATGTGAGCCATTTTTGAGTAAAATGATTTAATTCCCGTGCCCGCTTTAACCACATACCCGGCTTCATCTGTACTTATTTCAATTTCACACAACTTACAAAATAGTATACTTCATCTGCGGAAAACACATTGTCGTCCAATTAAGTCTGAAAATGTCGCAAAAAACTTCGTCTATTTTATTTCACTTTCGGAATTTTTACATCTTGTGAAATAAAATGTAGCTGTAGTATTTGTTCTGTTGTGTTGAATGGGGGAGGCACGTAACACACGTGATCAGGAGTCAAGACTGATGCAACCACAAGGAAAATTCCTGCATGATATAATACAACTGTGTAACTAATTTGCAATAGGTTCTCGAATGACAGACTAAACCACAACGTAAAAAAAAACATTCTTCAAAAAGCATAAAAGTAGAAATATTTAGCAAAAAAATGGAATATTTCATTAAAAGTGACCAATACAAAAAAAGAACGAAAAAACATAAATACAAAATAACATTATGCTATTTTGGTTCGTGTTGAAGTAAATAGTACATTATGCAACGAGCCTATAATGATAGAAATTAAGACGCGAGAATGTTTATGAAACGAGCGCAAGCGAGTTTCATAATTTTCTTACGAGCGTCTTAATTACCATTATAGGCAAGTTTCATACGACTTTTTATGCTCGACCATATTTCTAACTTGAAATTATTCATAAGTATTCATGTTGTTCTTATGTGACTGGGGAGCGAACTGACCTTGTGCAATCTCGTAAATAGTGAGATGTGCTCAGACGCGAAAGTATTGATTTTTTCCGTGGAACAATGTCATTGACCTTGATATAATTTAGAGAATAACATGAACTAATTTTGATATAACCTGGAAATTGATTTTCTTCCGGGCAACGAATGTCGACGACCTTGATCTAGAGAGTAGGTCAAACGTTAAACTTGGTATAACCTTGAAATTGAATTCGACATTGAAAAACGAGATGACAAATTGAATTTATTTGAATATTATTTACAATTAACGCTAATTATTATAGTAACAGAACATAACCTTCTGCAACAGTATTGGATTTCCAGCCTGCGTGACGTTTTGCTAGTTGTCTTTCGATTGCATATCCGAAAATAATCGAAAACTTGAGCTTTAATGAATAAGTGTACTTTAATGACATGCATTAAAGAACTGCTACCAGGTGTATAATTACTGCATTTCGGCATGGTCGAGCATGAACAAATTTACAATGTAACCTCCATTGTGTATGATATCTCTAACGAAAGATATGTCATCAACTTCCGAGCCCTAGTAATGACCTATAGGAATTTACTTGCTGTTACAGCAAACAGTAACGTTCTTCTAGTAATTGAGTAATTTTTGTAGGCCCTTTAATGAAGTAAAGTAATATAATTATTATGTTAGAACATAGACTACATCACAGGTAACCTCATAATCCAGAAGTCAATGTCTAACTAGTTCATTTTCATTACGAAATAATTACCTAAGATTAGTAATCCAATGTGGTAGGGATAGAAGGCCTACAGGAAATAATTATTTTATTTCGTCTACGGTTGTAACCAATGATAACTGAAGAATTGCGGAAAACTCTTATCAAGTTTCAAAATTGCCACAGAAAGATGCATAATATTCAAATAAAGATATTTTACAATTTCAGTGAGATATTTGTGTAATTCATATTTGTAAATTGGCACAATATACTTTTATTTAATCCGAGTTTTACATTACGTACTCATGAATAGATTCTAAATTTAGTTTTAATCTTGGGAATATGCAAGGTTTTTTTTTTTTAACTTTCATGCCAGAAAACCATACCTACATACATCAAATCGAGATCTCATAAAGTAATTCGTATATATTTTTACATAGTTTGAACTAACACCACAAAATAAGAAGCGATGACTCCCAGCATTGTGTACAGAAATGACAAGTTAATAGTAAAGAAGCCACACGCTGTAAATTCTACTTTACCATAATTCAAATGATTAAGAAGTCTTTGAAATTCTGTTGCCACATTCAACGGGAGGTATTGGCGTAAAAACAACTTCCGAACTTCACATACAGAATTCTTGGACTCTTCAGCTGTCAGATGACAAGAAACACAAACTTCGAATAACGACAGTAATGTCATTAACGTAACATCCAATATAAATGTGACAAACAATAGAAGAGAACCTTCAATCTTGACAATACTAGCGATTGTCACAATGTACAGCATATATAGAACCGTATTTATAACACAACAGAATATCCAACAAGAAGCCATGAAAAATGGAAACCCAAAGGTGGAGTTAATTATTTGAACAGTGTCATAAAGTTTGCTGTGTATGAGTCTCCAGTTGTGAATAATTTTAAGCATTTCTCGTGTTGTCACTTGTGGTGCTGGAATGCTGTCAACAGCGTTCTCGATATCTATTACACACATTACATTACGATTCCGATTCAAGAAGTCTTTCTGTATGCGGTGTGCAGAATTGAAACTTTGAATAATAGAATTCAAGTGTTTGTATCTCTTTTTGACGTTTAACACTAATACGACAAATAATGTAATCATAACACTATTTGTAGTAATGAACAAATTCAAAAAACACAAATGTGACATTCTCAAGTGAACATCGGAAATGCATATTACAAAAGGAATTTCTGTAACAATTACTTGCAGAAGAATGTAAATTGTCGTTTCAGTTTTCATTCGACCATAAAATCGATGTTTTTTCTTCCGATAGTAACAAGATGTGGTCTACTTCACCAAGCAGTCTAACTATCTGAGGAATGTGATACTTCTTCAGACAAACAAACGTGATCAATGATACTATACCAGTTCCACACAGTGAAGTATAGTGCAGAAGGTCCAAAAATAAATTCTTAGTAGTAAGTTTCGAATCTATATCGTCATACACTACAAAACATGACACACATATCATCAAAATAATGCATAACAAACTCCAACAAATTCCAAAGTTGAAACTGCACTTGTTCTTCTTTCCAGTTTGTTTGTGTCTACGAAATGAGTAAGGTGCCATTCCTATCACTTTTGAAATGTAGATCATGTACTTAAATGTGGAATAAATTTCTTCACTACTACCGAATTCTTCCATGGTGAAAATAGCAGATTGCTTCCACTTTGTTGTATACAGTACAAATGAGACCTTCAGCTAGGTATCTCTTAACCCTTTCTTACCTATAGACACCATATGGCAATAATTAACTTTATACCATTTATATATTTGTGCGTTACATATGAAGGTAAATTTTGCTGGATAACTTCTATTTCAATACATTTTCATCAATATAATTTTGTTTCAAATGTTGCCACTCCCGTAACTTGGTCACTGAATCGGTCCTAATACAGCTATTTGTTTCAACATGGATTGCTTGTAAATTTAATTTGGGTTAGAAAGGGTTAACAAATTCCATTGATTTTTTTAATCAAAATCTGTTGTTCTCTAATGAACGTAGCAAATGAATTTCTTGCGTGTCGCTTGATTTGCAATCTGAAGCACTAGACTCACAGATACTCCAGTACAGAAAGTGTGTCCAATTGTAATTATCTTTTATTTTTTAGGACGAAACATCAAAGAAAATTTTGATATACATAAAGAACATTATTTTTAAATTATCAGTGACATCTTAATGAAGGACTCATGTCATTCAAGAGATCTGTGAAATAAACATCATAAAAGATCTGGACATAATTCAAGCATATCATGATAAATTATTACCGGTATCTTAACCTACATATCAGTCCTAAATGAAGAGCAACGAAATGATAAATATTTTTCTGAAACTAAATATACTACAAATTTCAGTACTCCTTGCATATTATTTCCTGGTTGAGTGGAAGAGAAGGTCTTACGGCCTTAACTCTGCCAGCTAAAATAAATTATTATTATTATTATTATTATTATTATTATTATTATTATTATTATTATTATTATTATTATTATTATTATTAATTTTGAAATATATCATCCATTACATACACAATGTCTCTCAGGTTACAAAATCATTTCATACAATGAATTATCTCAAATGTCTTAATTTCACTTTAAGGGAGGAAATGGGTAAAATTTTGGTCATTTCAATCAAAAGTCGAATTTTCGTTTGTTTTTCTGTGTGTGTGTGTGTGTGTGTGCGTGTGTGTGCGCGTGTGTGCGCGCGAGTGTGCGCGCGTGTGCGCGCGTGTGTGCGCGCGTGTGTGCGCGTGTGTGTGCGCGCGTGTGTGCGCGTGTGTGTGTGCGCGTGTGTGTGCGCGCGTGTGTGCGCGCGTGTGTGCGCGCGTGTGTGCGCGCGTGTGTGCGCGTGTGTGTGCGCGCGTGTGTGTGCGCGTGTGTGTGCGCGTGTGTGTGCGCGCGTGTGTGCGCGCGTGTGTGCGCGCGTGTGTGCGCGCGTGTGTGCGCGCGTGTGTGCGCGCGTGTGTGTGCGCGCGTGTGTGCGCGCGTGTGTGCGCGCGTGTGTGCGCGCGTGTGTGTGCGCGCGTGTGTGTGCGCGCGTGTGTGTGCGCGCGTGTGCGCGTGTGCGCGTGTGCGCGTGTGCGCGCGTGCGACATGAATTTAGCAATAATTTATTTTGATGTTGAGCAAGTTTCGCTATACCCTACGGCGCTAGGAAGCATAAAAATTACGCCATATTTAAATGGCTGAACTCTTGAATTTGAATTCAATGCAAACTCTAAATATTGTTTTCTTGCGTAATTTCCCGTCACATTTGTCATCTTCTAAGTGTAAATACTATTACATTTTTAATGAAATGATACTGCATATTGCTTATTTTTCTTGCAGTTGGATATCGATTAAAAGTTGTGATAAAATTTATAATCTATATCATTTTTACAAATAAAATTTATACTATTTTGTAATAAAACGCAATTTTTTAAAATGAATCGTAACCTCAAAAATAACGTCGTAATACAGATTCAAATTATAAACCTACAATGAATATCAGACTATTGATCAGATTTTTTGTATTCGGCAGATAATGGAAAAAAAATGGGAGTATAAGGGTACAGCACATCAGTTATTCATAGATTTCCAAAAGGCATATGACTCGGTTAAGAGGGAAGTATTATATGATATACTTATTGAATTTGGTATTCCCAAGAAACTAGTTCGATTAATTAAAATGTGTCTCAGTGAAACATACAGCAGGGTCCGTATAGGTCAGTTTCTATCTGATGCTTTTCCAATTCACTGCCGGCTAAAGCAGGGAGATGCACTATCACCTTTACTTTTTAATTTCGCTTTAGAATATGCCATTAGGAAAGTTCAGGATAACAGGCAGAGTTTGGAATTGAACGGGTTACATAAGCTTCTTGTCTATGCGGATTACGTGAATATGTTAGGAGAAAATGCACAAACGCTTAGGGAAAAGATGGAAATTTTACTTGAAGCAAGTAAAGCGATCGGTTTGGAAGTAAAGCAGGAAAAGACAAAGTATATGATTATGTCTCGTGACCAGAATATTGTACGAAATGGAAATATAAAAATTGGAGATTTATCCTTCGAAGGGGTGGAAAAATTCAAATATCTTGGAGCAACAGTAACAAATATAAATGACACTCGGGAGGATATTAAACGAACAGTAAATATGGAGAATGCCTGTTATTATTTGGTTGAGAAGCTTTTATCATCTAGTCTGCTGTCAAAAAATCTGAAAGTTAGAATTTATAAAACAGTTATATTACCGGTTGTTCTGTATGGTTGTGAAGCTTGGACTCTCACTTTGAGAGAGGAACATAGGTTAAGTGTGTTTGAGAATAAGGTGCTTAGGAAAATATTTGGGGCTAAGCGGGATGAAGTTACAGGAGAATGGAGAAAGTTACACAACGCAGAACTGCACGCATTGTATTCTTCACCTAACATAATTAGGAACATTAAATCTAGACGTTTGCGATGGGCAGGGCATGTAACACATATGGGCGAATCCAGAAATGAATATAGAGTGTTACTTGGGAGACCGGAGGGAAGAAAGACCTTTGGAGAGGCCGAGACGTAGATGGGAGGATAATATTAAAATGGATTTGAGGGAGGTGGGGTATGATGCTAGAGACTGGATTAATCTTGCACAGGATAGGGGCCGATTGCTTGCTTATGTGAGGGCAGCAGTGAACCTTCGGGTTCCTTAAAAGCCATTTGTAAGTAAGTAAGTAACTACAATGAATATCAATAAACCGATAAATTTATTGCAATGAAACTTCCTTCAGCGGTATTTAGTTGAGTTCCATACGTGAATAATTCCTCCACTGTTTGTTCCTAGACAGACTTCTTTATTTACTCTTTCCAAATCTGCATTTAATTTCTTCCAACCTTCTAACAACATTAACCAAATGAAATTTTCTAGCCATCACTTCTTTTCTTTTCTCTGCCACATAATGCACTGCAAAGGGCAACAAAATTACACAGCGGTAACTATCACCACTTAGGAATTTATATGAAACATCCTTTTCGCTACTATGGAGTACCGATTAGCTCGTCTGACCATGAAACAAGCGGATACGGGTTAAAAACCTTGTTGGGACGAATTACTTGCTTGAAATTTCTTCCGGGGAATACCCTCAATCCGATTAAGCCTATGAATATGTGAAATTTTAAACTTCTACGTTTTTACACCAATTAATCTGAAACCTTCACCAAAAGTCTCTTACGGTGTGGGTGTGCAATACAGAAACTTTCACCTTGATATTCCAATTAGATTATTCATAATTAATTTTTGTTTTGTTTTTAATGCTGAATTATATATCCCAATTTTCAAAGTTTGCATAATGTTTCTTTATATTTGAATTTAATTTATTCCTAATAGATGTAGGCTATGTAAAATATGACATACGTCTTTCATATTTTTGCAATTTCTTTTTTTTTAATGTGCCTTTAGATTTTTTCTATTTTTTTCTTGTCACATCCTCAGGTCATTGTGTTTCGAATACTGTCAATAGCAGAAGAAAACGCATGCGTGAGTTTACTTCACGTATTTTTCTGAACTCCTGTGCAAAATTTCACTGAGAATGGAGAAAATCTGCATTCATAAGAGCATTTTGAATGTTACGAAATGTTGAATAACAGAATATCGCCAACACGAGTATCAAAGTACAGCATGTACTCGTATATAATATATACTATTGAGATATGTTTCCTTCCTATACAGATCTATCACACACGTTTTTCTCGTACATAACAGCGTGGAATATGAAATAATTAAAAGTAAAATTAGTTTGATTAAAGAACAAAAACAAAGATGACAGCTGAGTGTCACTTTAAAGGGCTGCAGTTACACACACTGGTCACTTTAATTCGTCCTGAGGGCTTTAAATTGCCACAGAGGCAAAATAATTACAGATCTAGAAAACTGAAACAGTATTATATTTTTAGAGTTAAAAACAAAATTTCAAATTGTTTTTTCAGTTTCTTTTTTCGTTATTTTCACCGATTCGTAGCCTTAAGAGAAAATGCTGTGTTACTTTCGGCGCTGGAGCCTGGACTCATCTCGCTAGCCTTATCACTAGACCGCGGGACTCGGGGCCATAATACGACGATGCAAGCTATAATCCGCTTCACCGTTTTTGACGTGTGAAATAAGTAATAGGAACGTTAAGTGCGAGTGCTTTACCTTTGCCGTAGTCAGTCTGACAACTCTGACAAACGGCTGATGTGCCGTGTATAGAAAGTGGCACCATTCTCAGCTCCTCTAGCAACATGTTCACAAACTGGGCACTATACTCTAGGACACACGCCAAAAACGCTGGCGTCAGCTGTACCGGTACTCTGGAGGTGTCAGTATGACGTAAGCCCTCGCCTGTCTTCTGTAGTATATTACTGATCATCAAACGCAAGACATTCAGAGTAGTTTACGTGTCATAGTGGCGAGTTGCATGGTGTCGAGTGGAATAAAGTACAATGTCGAAAGCAAAGCGATCGAAGATGCAGTACTGGAGAGTTTAGTAGAAAATTCGGATGAGATATATTTACTATAGACAAAGAAGTTATTGTGTTTGCTGTGTCTTAGTGCAAATTCTTAAGAACGAAGAAATATCACATAGAAAGACATTGCAATAGGAAAACGCGTGAAGAAAATATTACACGCATTTCAAAACAAATAATCTGTTACAAATCTTCAAAGACTCACGTGACATGATGGTACATGCAACCACGCCTTTCAGAGCTCTAGATAATTCTTACTTTAGATAATTTCTGCAAAATGTTTAAATCAACATATTCCAAGCGAATCGACAATACGTCATAAATTTTTACCCTTTTCTATGGGTATACGAACTGAAACTAGATAGAACGTGAATGATGAGAACGTCTGAGTTTCAATTGATGAGACAACTGACTTACTTGGAGATATTTGGCTAGTGTGGTGGTCTGTATTCTTGCAGAGAACCGTGTAATGAAAAATTGTGCATCTAGTAATTATTATTATTATTATTATTATTATTATTATTATTATTATTATTATTATTATTATTGTTGTTGTTATTGTTATTGTTATTTATACATGCAGAGCTAACACCATAGGGCCTTCTCTTACACTCTACCAAGTCACAAAGTATGCAAGGAGTGAAAATTTAACAAAAAGTTAAAGAACAGAATACTTACATTTACATATTTTATTATATGCTGACGACGTGGTCATTATTCAAAATAATGAAAATGATCTACAGAGATCTTTGTATTATTTAAATATTATTTCTCAAGAATATGATTTTATAATTTCTACAGAGAAACTAAAATTTTAGCATTTTGGGAAAATCACAAATACGTTCTAAGATTATTTTAGAAGGAAGATCGTTAGAACAAGTTGAAAATTTTAGCTATCTGGGTTGTGACATAAATACAAGAAATAGATCTGAAGATGATGTTAACAAAAAAATATCAAAATTTCAAATGATGTGCGGCACTATCCATCGGACATTAAAGAATAAAACGAGGAAAGATACCAGAATTAAATTTTATAGAACAATGGCTACTCCTCTTCTTCTTTATGCATCAGAAACTTGGGTAAACACAAAAAGAATTCAAAATAAAATACAAAGTGCTGAAATGACATTTTTAAGGAGAACAAAAGGATGTACAAGATCTGATCACTTTCGAAATGAAGATATCAGAGAGGAACTACACACCTTTAGCATGAATGGAAGAATAAAGGAACATAGAGATAGATGGTTCCAACATATACAGTAAATAGAATGGAGGACACCAGACTACCAAAACTCTTATTAAATTACAAAGCGACTGGAAGAAGAGACGTAGGACGACCTAAGGGACGATGGAGGGATAAACTGTGAAGCCGGAACAGGCAATATTGCCTACTCCGTGTAGTGAAGATGATGATGATGATGAACATTTACAAAAACGAATAGGATAATAAAATCTACACTAAAAACATGAAAATAATATCAAAATAGAAAAAAGCAAGTAAAATACAGGTCTAAAGATTGGAATATAATAAGAGCAACTCAGTACAAATAGTTAACAGGAAAAACGTATGCAAGAATACAACAAATGCAATGTAATAAAATAATAATGAAAAAGAAAAAGGGACTAAAATTAAATAAAATACACAGTAAAGAGGGTATGATAATAAATTCATCTTGTGATCAGGAGAATAAAAAGGGTAAAGAAAAGAAAAGAATTATATACATTTATTTTACAAAACTGTTGCAGAGAAAAGAGCTTATAATTGAAATAAATCCGAATAGAAAGAGTGCAATTTTAGTTTATTTTTGAAAATAGATAGTGTCCGACAGACTCTGACATGTTGTGGTAGAGAGTTCCAGAGATGAGCTGCAGAGACGGTGAAAGATGAAGAGTAGGAGTATGTTCTGTGTTTTAAAATGGAGAGTGCGATATGGTGTTGTGAGCGAGTATCTATTTCGTGATATGAGAACAAATATTGAAAACGAGGAGCTAAGTAGGTAGAGTTAGAGTTCTGTAGAATATTGAAGAGTAACGTGAGAGAGTGAATAGTTCTTCGCTCTTTGAGACGGACCCAGGACAGCATATTTAGTGACGGAAAAAATCGAATTACCAACCAATAAAAGAAAAATCCATTACAAAATATAAAAGTAGAACCAGTAAAGAAAATATTATCTTAAAATAACAAAAAATAAAGTGCCTGAATAAAGGATTATCGTGTGTGATACGGTCAGATCTACTGACGTTGCAAATAAGTCTAACACATCCATTATCAACACACTGTAGTCTGTCTGTCACTCTCATGTTAAGTTCAGTGTAAAGAGTGTCACAGTAATCAAAATAAGACATCAAGAGCGACTGCACTAAATACTTCTTGAGAACCAACGGAAGGAAATTTCGGATTAATTTTAGTGTCAATTTTTTTTTATAAAAATTATTTTACATGTGTGTATTTTATGGGCAGAGAGATTAAACATGATGTGCTTCTCTTTATTACAGATACAGCTCCTTATATTGTCAAAACAGCATAAAATTTAAAGGGCGATATACAGAAATGTTCTATATAACTTGCCTTGGACACGGTTTGGATAGTGTTGCTAAAGCTATCCGTCATTCATACAGCGATGTAGATTGTTTTATTATCATCCATAAACATATTACTTCAAGCCCTTTCAAGAATATTAAAAGTTTGGGAAGTCTCCTTCCATCTCAACCTGAAATTACAAGATGGGACACTTGGTTTGAAGCTGCCTTAGGCTATATGATGGCAATCATTAAAAGTCATAAGAATCCTTCATGTATTAAATGGTGGAGACTCAGCTGCTATTACAACGGGTAAATTCCTGATTTAAGAATATAACGCAACTGGAAAAATCTGGTCTACGAATGCAGGAAGGTATTGAAATACGAGGCTCGTCCATAAAGTAACTTTCCCACTCGTCCCACAGCTAGCAAACCATATGTTGCTCGAAGCGACTGCGTGTACGTGATAGAGTAATGTCCTGGCCTGGCGCATGCGCTAGCGGAACTTCCTGTGTGCTCTCAGTAGTTTCGTTGCATTGGTTGAAGATGGACGTTCCTATTCCAGCTCCCGCCGCGTGAAGTGCGGTCAGTGATAAAGTTTTTGAATTCACAGGGCATAGCGCCGATTGAAATTGATCGTCAGCTGTGCCAGGTCTATGGGCGAGCTGATGGTACGTTGCTGCTGTAGACAATTTTCACCAGGACGCCAAAATGTGCATGATGAGGAGCACAGTGGAAGGCCAACCATAATCACAGACGACCTTGTGGAGGAACGCAGCATCTTCTTGCACATGACGTTAGGCCCATAGACCTGTCACAGCTGACGATCAATTTCAATCGGCGCTAAGCCCTGTGCATTCAAAAACTTTATCACTGACCGCACTTCATACTCGGCGGGAGCTGGAATAGGAGCGTCCATCTTCAACCAATGCAACGAAGCTACTGAGAGCACTGGGGAAGTTCCGCTAGCGCATGCGCCATGCCAGGACATTATCACGTACACGCAGTCGTTTCGCGCAACATATATGGTTTGCTAGCTGTGGGACGAGTGGGAACGTTACTTTATGGACGCGCCTCGTAATTGAGAAAGTATCGGAAACAATAAGGAAGCTACGGTACCGCAAAGACCATCTCGATTGTGTTGAACAGCTAAGTCGTATATAAAAAAAAAATACTTTTCAGATGAGCAAAAAAAAAACATTTAAATATCTAACCTGAACACCCATTGGCGTCACTTAATGAACTCGCCTAACCCAGGCACACATTGTCGACAGGACTAAATAATCGTACAGTATGTACAGATGAGGAGGCGAGACCTGGCATGTAAGCTATGCAGAGGGGAAAGAGTGAGCTATCAGAAATAGAATATTTTCATTATGATCATCGTTATAGGAATCTACCGACACAGAAGTTCGTCTCAGACTATAACCCATCTTCCCCCACCATATCCAATGATAATATAGCTACGGCACAAGATGTCACAGGACAGGTCTTGTCTCCTCTACTGTACATAGTTGTACATCATTACTCTTTATTGTGAAGAAGATGACATTGACACCGCTAAGAAGTCGAGGATCATATTAAATATGTATGTAAGTGATTTACTCTATCGATGCATTTCTAATGTTCACACTGTAGGTCTGTCCCTGCTCCCCTTCTTGTTTATCACAGTGTTAACAGCGGAAAACTCCAGACAAACTAACTTATAAGATAAGAGATGAAACACTTGAGCACTACGAACAGTTATTCTGCGCTTATTTATTTCCAAACTTTTCGCAGTACTACACACTTGTAATTAACACAATCGAATCAGCAATGCAGAAAACACAAAACACAACTCAGCGAAATATTAGACTATAAACTCTAATGCAATAATTAAATAATCATTTCACACTCACACTTACATAATACTTAACTGAGAATAATAAAGAATCTATACTAATAATAAATCTGTAGCCGAAAATTTTCTGGTAATTTTCGATTTTCCAAAAATAATTGGTCCTAACATATATAATTAACCGCCCTGAAACCGAAAATCGCTTTTTTGAAATTTTTGTTTGTATGTCTGTCTGTCTGTATATTTGTTACCTTTTCACGCGATAATGGCTGGACGGATTTCGATGAAAATTGGAATATAAATTAAGTTCGTTGTAACTTAGATTTTAGGCTATATGGCATTCAAAATACTTTATTTGAAAGGGGAGTTATAAGGGGGCCTGAATTAAATAAATCGAAATATCTCGCTTATTATTGTTTTTTGTGAAAAATGTTACATAACAAACGTTTCTTTAAAAATAATTTGCGATAAGTTTTATTCCGTGCAAAATTTTGATAGGACTGATATTTAATTAGATAAATGAGTTTTAAAATTAAAATAACTGCCATCTAAGACTGTGTAATGAATTAAAAAACAAATGACTTCGTCTATAAGGGGCCATGGACAGCAACAATCGAAAGCTATGAAAGATAGCCTACAGAGAATGTTTCTGTGTTTGTATGAAGTAATATCAGAAGCTAAATTAACCGATTTGTATAATTAATTATTATTTTACCATTGGAAAGTGTAGTTTCCTAGATGGACATAATGTTATTACAGTAACTTCTGATATAATGTAATATAATATAATATAATATAATATAATATAATATAATATAATATAATATAATATAATATAATATAATATAATATAATGTAATATTATATAATATAATTTAAGTTATTTGAAGGGTTCACAACCATAGTGGGCCAAGCGCCATTTTCTGAATACGTAGAAAACAAGGGTTAAAATTAAGTTATTACCATAATTCAATGGAAACCTATAACAAGTAAAATAAAATATACACATTAAATCTAAATTATGTCAATCTTCATTAAACTATGGTTGCATGTAATAAAAGTTGAGAAACAGGTTAAAGGAATTGTCATTGCACAAAATGAGTGTCTCTGGACCAAAATGATCGCATTATAATATTTGGATGCAATTTAAATTAAGTGACATATTAAACGATTTATCCTTCTATCAAACACGAATGTTCCCTGGATCAAACGTCCTATTTTAATTATGTAATTACTTTATATTTATTTCTAACAGGTGCAGCGGAGCGCACGGGTACGGCTAGTAATAATATATAATTACTACTGCTCGGAAATTGATGACCTAAAAGTGAGAGAAAAATGAACTATAAAATGACATGACATTGCTGAAATATGGCACTTTAATTTAAAAGAAAACCAAGATTTTAATAATAATAATAATAATAATAATAATAATAATAATAATAAAACTCATCTCTACTTCAACTGACGTCATGAATGCAAAATTGAAATGACCAAACGTTCCCTGGTGAAGAATCTTAATCAAAAGCACAGAATTCAAAACTTTCACCCAGCAGAACGTTTTCGACTTTATACACCGACTCATATCCAATATTGATTTCCAATATCATTCTCATTTTCTTTCAAATTTTTTATACAATATTTCCTACTTATTGTAGCAAATGTTCTTCGACACGAAAATGTCTTATTGATAAAGAAGGTTTCAGATATATATATATATATATATATATATATATATATATATATAGAGTTCATGGAAAAACGATGAATGTCACATTTCTGTTAAGGATTACATAATGATCTAATTGAGTCTAGTGCAAGATGTAGTGCTGTTTCTATAGAAAATAAAGGAGAGTATTACTGTATTCGTGGTGATAATTCTACTTTTTACCATTTTTACATAAGAACAACATTAAATTTCGTAGTGATCCATTGAATTAGATAATGACATCAACCTTAAGAAAAATGTGATATTCATCGTTTTTCTCGCGAACTCTTCAATATATATTTACAAGACGCATTGACATCATCTCTATCGCGACAAGATCGACAAGCGGATTCATAATTGATTCAACTGTAAGGATGGAAACATATAAAAATCAACCTGCTGAGGTACAGCTGTCAAAAAAAAAAAGTGGCCGCACTCGTGAACAGCGAATATTTTCAAAATCCACTTCGGGTCGCGGCGATGTTACACGATGCATGTGCTTGTACAAGCAGTTCCGGAACTATGAAAGTGTTCCATATCTACGCCTCGTAGACCAGCGGTAGAGTGCTTGTTTAATGATTCAAAGGTCGTGGGTTCGGGCCTTCTTCAAGTTTTCATTTTATTTTTTAATCGTTCTTTAGCGATGTAAATGATATTCAAATTATCATTTATATCCAGTTATCGTTCTTTATGGATATCACGTTATTTATATTTTGTTATCGTTCTTTAGAGATATGAATAAAATCCAGGTCATCATTTGTATTCTGTTATCGTATTATAACGATATGAATAATAATTATTATTGTATTTCCAATGGGGGTTAGCCGTATTTTACATACGTATGTTAGGGCTATAGTTTTATACACAAAAAGATAAGCATAAAGAGAAATGGAAAAGAAAATTAAATTAGCTTACGCGATGTAAACAAAACATACACAATCCGTAAATTAGGCATTGCGATTGCAAAACAAATATCAGGTATCAATTTCTAACATACAAAAACATTAACAACACACATACGTAACACTTCTATAACACAAATATGCAGCTTTCCGTACCATACATCATAAATTAATACACAATAGTCACACAAACACAATCAAACTATAATTACGACATTGCGACGACATCAAGCATCCCATAACTGACTCACATACATAACAAATCAAGCATCCGTTACAACACATACACTTCAACATAGTAACCACACTTTTAAAAGTTACAAATTTGGCTCCAAGAAGAATAAATAGGACACTGTTACTAATTACTATTCTTCTACAATTTCTTAAATACATCTGTAATAAATCTGTGAAATTCCGATATGAATAATATTCACGTTTTTTATATTGTTATCGTTCTTTACCTATTTAAATAATATTCGAGTTATTATTTATATTCTGTTTTCCTTCATTAGCATTATAAAACAGTATTCAAGTTATTTATATTGTTATTGTTTTTTGCAATATATTAATTAAACAAACAGATATTTATAATTTATATTCTGTTATCGTTCTTTAGTGATACTGTACCTGTCAGACAATACCTTGAGCTGGATGGACTCCTACCTACGTGACCGCCAACAGTGTGTTTCACTTGATAATCAATTCTCCCAATGGAGATGCACAAAGGCGGGAGTGCCGCAGGGCTCCGTATTAGGTCCACTACTTTTCTCTATCTACATTAATGACGTATCAAAGAACTTACAGTATTGCCGATATCACCTCTATGCCGACGACCTACAACTTTACATACATTCCAGACCCAATACGATCAATGAATCGATTGACAAGTTAAATTGTGACCTAGCCACTGTCTCCATTTGGGCGGCCAATTTCGGACTCGCACTTAATCCAAGTAAGACTCAAGCCATAATTATTGGACATAAGCGTTTAGTTAACTCCCTTAATAACAGTAATCTTTCAGTTGTTACTCTTAACAACACGCTAATCCCTTATTCATCTGTCGTAAAAATCTTGGCTTCTTTTTTGATAATAATCTAAGTTGGAATTTTCAAGTTAAAGAAACGATAAAAAAATCTGTTCCTCCATTCACTGTTTGAGTCGCTTGAGAAACTTCTTGCCCCAGCAACTAAAACTTACCCTAGTGCAAACCCTAGTAACGCCGCACTTCGATTATTGTGACGTTTTGTTAAGTGACCTAAGTTCTGAATTGTCAGTCAAGTTACAGCGAGCTCAGAATATGTGCGTCAGATACGTGTGCAACATCCGACGGTATGATCACATATCACCGTCCTTCGCAAGTCTCTCGTGGCTCCGACTTAATGAACGTAGAACTTTACACTCTTTGTCTTTACTCTTTCGAATTCTGCACACTTCAACACCAAATTACCTTTCGTCTCGTTTCTCTTATCTATACTCTAACCACGACGTAAATACCAGATCACTTATCTGTGGCACGCTAAGTATACCT
This sequence comes from Periplaneta americana, assembly GCA_025594305.2. Classification (NCBI taxonomy): domain Eukaryota; kingdom Metazoa; phylum Arthropoda; class Insecta; order Blattodea; family Blattidae; genus Periplaneta; species Periplaneta americana. The sequence goes on along the minus strand of JAJSOF020000003.1, from coordinate 43,045,569 downwards.
CTTCATAGAACATCTTGTTATTCATCATCTTTTACAATATCCACCTCGCGTCAATGGAATTCCTTGTCACAAAGTATTAGGGGCTGCAAGACAATAAACACCTTTAAGAACAGCTTAAAAGATAACCTTATTAGCATTTCACTCCAATCATACTGATTTAAACTATCACTGACTACATTGTTACTTTTTTCTTTAGACATCATCCTGATTGTGCTGTATTTTAATTGTCTCGTAATAATCTCTTTCTATTATCTAATATTATTTGAAATATATTAACATTCTATGTATTTTAGTTTAATTCTGCTACACAGTTTATTTCAGTGTTTAATTAATAGTTCATAGTATTTTGTTGTTTAATTTGTAAATAACTTTTGTATACATGTAACTCTCATCTCAATCAAATTGTTGGATTCTTTGTAAGTTCATGCATATGTATATACACTTTTTGCTGGTTGAGTGGAAGAGAAGGCCTTACGGCCTTAACTCTGCCAGCTAAAATAAATCATTATTATTATTATTATTATTATTATTATAAATAATATTCAAGTTATTTATATTGTAATCGTTCTTTAGCGATATAAATAACATAAATTTAATATTAGGTTTGGAAAAATCCAGTTGCATAATACTGCTATTAGTTTTTCTTTTTGTATTATTACATTATACTATCTTGAACCACAATAAAATGAAAAGGAGTAACGAGGAATTGAACCTGAGATGTTGACATCTAAATTCCGACGTTCGTCCGCTGAGCTACGAGAGCAAAAGTGTGGAAACATTTTTGGAAAAATTGGCCCAATCACACTCTAAGATCTTCTGATGATTCGTAGAAGCTAGTCCAGGATGCGGGGGCAAAGGCTAATTGAGATTTCCCGGTCTCTGACCGAGTCAAACATCCTGATAGAATTAATATTTAACCCTTGCCGTGACTTTCGGTGAAGTCCGGAGGGCCCAATTAGTCAAATCCACTCTCCTATCTCCACGCTTGGGCCCTTGGAATTTAATAAGAGGCGAAAGAGATAGTGGTGTGCGGAAAGCAACGGGATGTTACCGCATTTAGGCCTATCCTTCCCAAGAAAACTGCAAACATGAACAAAGGAAGCTTTAAATAGAAGAAGAAGGATCTTCTGCGGACCTCTGGAAAAAGAACTAAGGAAGAGACTAGTGAAGTGCTTTGTGTGGAGTGTGGCATTGTATGGGGAAAGAACATGGACATTACGACGAAATGAAGAGAAACGAATTGAAGCATTTGAAATGTGGATGTGGAGAAGAACGGTGCGTGTAAAGTGGACAGGCAGAATAAGAAATAAAATTGTGTTTGAAAAAGTGAGTGAAGAAAGAATGATGCTGAAACTGATTAGAAAGAGAAAAAGGAATTGGTTGGGTCTCTGGTTGAAAAGAATAATAGACGACATTAGGATATGTGGATCATATGCGGAGACTAAGAGGAAGGCAGAAAATAGGAAAGATTGGAGATTGCTGGGTTTGCAATGTAAGACCTGCCCATGGACAGAACATTTATGTGTGTATGTTCAGAATGCCTGGAATATCGTGTCTAAGAACAGTCGCTATTTGCAAAGACTAGTCAATTCCATGGCTACTCGACTGCAAGATGATCGAGATAAGAGGAAGATAGACAAAATATTGAATTGTGGCTTTTTGTTTTGTTTTTTGAACGCTTAATTGTTTGAATGTTTTAAGGCCGACGCCAGTAAATTTGTTATGTTTATGCCACGAAAGATATTTTATTGAGAATAAAATCTTTTTTCTTTCCATTTGCAGCCACAATATCATAATGATAATGATAATGATAAGGTCATGGCATAATATATTAATGAACCTGATGTTAATTACTAAAATAATCATAAAAGAGAAAGGAGCCATTATGTCTAGTTTGTCTCTCTCAAAAACAGAACAAAAAAGGACATAAAAAGCACGAGGTTGTAGTCGAACGCAGGACCTCATGAATAAGAGGCCTGAACGCTACCATTATGCTATCGAATAACACACAGTATACTTCAATTATAACTGTAGATATCAGGCAACGTGGTCCAACAACATGTAACATCGCCTGTCTCCGAATTGTAGCGAAGATACCCGAAGGGAACTTTGATACAGGAGAGCGGCCACTTTTTCTTTTGACAGCTGTACATCAGGAAAAATGCGACATATACGACCCCACTATACCATATTATAAGGAAAAATATCATCTAAAGTCGATCGAAGTTATTGGATTACTGATTGGGGCTAGAGGGACCATTACAAAAAGATTCGCGCATTTTTGCAAGCAGTTTGGTCTAGGACAACCTCTTGTCACTGAAGTAACTCTGTCTGCAGTGAAGGGATCTATAAAAATCCTAAGAAACCATCTCTACACGTAAATTGATTGATCTCTTTCCTATGGCGATCTGCTCACTTAAGTTGGATCTTGCAACTAGTGCTAGATACAGTAGACGACTGTGATCACCTGATAGCAAATAGATACCGTACTAGGAAAATTTATGTTTTTTTCTGGAATTAATGATCTTTTGTTTAGTCGTATTCAGTTATTTATAATTGTGTTATTTCTTTTTCTTTTCGTTTTCCATTGTTTTTTTTTTCATTATAATTGTGTACCTACCATTTACTAAAAAAATAAACAATTTATTTGGTAAGCTTTGTCTTCTAGGCACCCTTCACTTAGAGGAAGCTTAATTAAATTTAAAAATTCAACAAATATATATATATATGTATGTATATATATATATATATATATATTTTTTTCTAGTTTACATGACTTTCTTAACTCTCGGAAATTTTTCACGCAGTAGTTCAAACACTCTAATAAGATCATGAACCATGCATATTATGTGAGCCATTTTTGTGTAAAAAGATTTAATTTCCGTGCCCGCTTTCACCATATATCCGACAGCACCTGTACTTACTTCAATTTCACACAACTTACAAAATAGTATACTTCCATCGGTGGAAAACACATTGTCATCAAACTCAGTCATTCTACGTCGCAAAACCCTTCGTCTATTTCATTTTGCTTTCGGAATTTTTACGTCTTGTGAGATACAATGTAGCTGGAGTATTTGTTCTGTTCCGCTGAATGGAGGGAGGAATGTAACACACGCGATCAGGAGTCAAGGCTGACGCAAACATAAGAAAAATTCCTGCATGATATAATAGAACTGCGTAACCAATCTCCAGTAGGTTCTCGAATAACAGACTGCGATCAGAACTTAAAAAAAAAAATCCTTCAAAAAGCATAAAAGTGCTAAAATGTAGCAAAAAAAGGGAACATTTCATTCAAAAGTGACCAATAGAAAAAAGACCGAAAAAAATAAAATTATGCTATATTGGTTGGTGTTGAAGTAAATAGAGTGTATATTGCATCCTGCATTGTCTGTGATATCTCTAACGAAAGATATTTCATCAATTTCTGAGCCTTAGAATTGACCTATAGCAATGTAATCGCTGTTACAGGAAACAGTAACGTTCTTCTAGTAATTGAGTAAATTTTTTAGACACATTAATGAAGTAAAGTTATATAATTATGTTAGAACATACACTACAATACCGGTAAACTCATAATTTAGAAGTCAGTGTCCAACTAATTCATTTTTATTACAAATATATTATCTGCGAGTGGTAATCCGATGTGGTAAAGATAGTCCAGGATACATTTATTCCATTTCGTGTATGGGTATAGGCCTAACAGACGATAACTGAAAATCGCAGAAAACTCTATCATGTTTCAAAATTGCAACACCATAATGCATACTTCTCTTATAAAGGTTTGTTACAATTCCTGTAAGATATTTGTGTAATTCATATTTGCCAGTGGCACCATACGCTTTTATTTAATCCACCTTTTACATTACGTATTCATGTATAAATTCGGAATTTAGTTTCAAGCTTGGGAACATGGAATGTTTTCTTACCTGTCTTGTCCGAAAGCCATTACTACATACATTAAATCCAGAGATCATAATGTAAATCGTACTCAATTTTTACATAGTTTGAGCTAACACCACAAAATAAGAAGCGATGACTCCCAGCATTGTGTACAGAAATGACAAGTTAATAGTAAAGAAGCCACACGCTGTAAATTCTACTGTACCATAATTCACATGGACAAGAAGTCTTTGTAATTCTGTTACCACATTCAACGGGAGGTACTGGCGTTGACACAACTTCCGAACTTCACATACTGAATTCTTGGATTCTTCCGCTGTCAAATGACAAAACACACAAACTTGGAATAACAACACTAATGTCACTAGCGTAAGAGTCAATGCATATGCTACAAGAAATAGAAAATAATCTTCCATCTTGCCACCTTTTGGAAATATCACATTGTGCAGCATAAGTAACACCATATTTATAACAGTACAGAATATCCAACAGGAAGCGACGAAAAATGGAAACCCAAAAGTGGAGTTAATTATTTGAACAGTGTCATAAAGTTTACTGTGTATGAGTCTCCAGGTGTGAATTATTTTAAGCATTTCTCGTGTTGTCACTTGTGGTGCAGGAACACTGTCAACAGCGTTCTCGATATCTATTACATTACGATTCTGATTCAAGAAATCTTTCTGTATGCGATGTGCAGAATTGAAATTTTCAATAATAGAATTCAAGTGTTTGTATCTCTTTTTGATGTTTAATACTAATATGACAAATAATGTAATCATAACACCATTTGTAGCATGGAATAAATTCAAGAAAAGCAAATATAAGATTCTGGAGTGAACATCGAAAATATGTATTATAAAAGGAACTTCTATAAGAACCACTTGCATGAGTATGTAAATTGTCGTTTGAATTTTCATTCCAACATAGAATCGATGTTTTTCTTTCGATAGTAACATGATGTGGTCCACTTCACCAAGCAGTCTAACTATCTGGGAAACGTGATACTTCTTCAGACAAACGAACGTGAGCATAGATACGATACCAGTTCCACACAGTGAAGTATTGCGTAGAAGAAACAAAAATAAATCCTTAACAGGAAGTTTTCTAACTACTATTTGTTCATATAGAAGAAAACATGATAAACAAATCATCAAAATAATGCATAACCAACTCCAACATATTCCAATGCTCAAACTGTAATTGTGCTTCTTTCCATTTTGTTTGTTTCTACGAAATGAGTAGGGCGCCATTCCTATCACTTTTGCAATGTAGATCAAGTACTTAAATGTGGAATAAATTTCTTCACTACTACTGAAATCTTCCATGGTGAAAAGAGCAGGTTGCTTCACTTTGTTGACTGCAGTACGAATGAGAGCTTCGGCTAGGTTACGCTTAACAAATTCTATTGACTTTTTAAATCAAAATGTACCGTTTTGCAATGAATGCAACAAATGACTTTCTTGCGTGTCGTTTGATTTAGAATATGCAGCACTAGAGTCATAGATACTCCAGAAAATGTGTCCAACTGTTATTAACATTCATGGTTTTGTAGAACGAAACGTAACATTTAATTTATATATACATAACAAATATTATTTGGAATTATCAGTGACACCTTAATGAAGGGCTCACATGTCATTCATGTAATCTGTGCAGTAAACAACACGAAAGAACTAGACGTAATTCAAGCATATCATTGTATTACTGGACCAAGGCCAGTGGAGTCCTGCAGCGCAGAGCCGTGGCACTACTCCTCCTGCGTTCGTAATACCGCATCGCGATAGTTCACATTACAACCGCGGCTCTACTCGCCTTGGTTGAGTAATAATTGTAAATCATTATTGGTTCTCAAACATAAGAGTCACTCCTAAATGAAGAGCAATGAACTCATAAGTTTCTCTCTGTAATGAAATATCATACAAATCCCAATACTAAATATTATCAGTTTTTTAAATATACAGAGTGTTTAAAAAATACGGGGAATAATTTCAGGTATGCATTTCCCACATGTAGACAATCAAAATTGTTCATTACAACATGTGTCCGGAAATGCTTCATTTCCGAGTTATCTATTTCAAAACATTGTAATTCACCGGAACGTTTTTCTTTCCGTAGGTCTTTGTCATTACAGAAGATGTTCAAAATGTCTACCTCCTGCTTGAATACAGACCTCACATCGATGTCTCATTGACCTGCGAACACGATCCCAAACTCCTGGAGTATTGCGTATGTCCTCAGAACATGCCACAATTCGATTCCGAAGGGATTCCAAATCAGTCACCGGAGACGAATAAACCAATGATTTTAAATGGCCCCACAAGTAGAAATCGAGAAAGTTCAGATCAGGTGAGCGTGGAGGCCAAGCAATTGGGCCACCTCTACCTATCCATCGATCAGGAAACCTTCGATCCAAGTACCAGCGAGCCGTAAGACTGAAGTGTGCAGGAGCGCCATCATGCAAGAAGTGAATGTGTTGACGATTGATCAGTGGAGTGTCTTCTAAAACATGAGGTATGGTGTTTTCCAGGAAGTTTGTGTACGCCTGCCCCGTAAGTCTGTTTACAAGTACATGGGGTCCAACTAATCTATCACCAATGATACCGGCCCACATGTTGAGGGAGAACCGCACCTGGTGATGAGATGAAACAGTTGCACGTGGGTTTTCATACGCCCATACATGCGGATTGTGGAAATTTGTTATGCCATCTCGTGTGAACTGTAAATAATACTAAGGCAGGAAAGTTCGGATTTACACCACACTGCTGCAAGAACCACTGACAGAACCTAACTCGTGCATGGTAATCTGCTGGTGACAGGGCCTGTACACGTTGCAAATGATAAGGATACAATTGATACTCTTTCAACAGTCTCCAGACAGTCGTATGAGGAACATTGACTTGCAACGCTACCCTTCGTGTGCTAATAGAAGGAGTCATGTTCACAGCCTCCAGAATCTCCTCCTGTACTTCTGGAGTTGTAGATCTTGGTCGTCCCCTTCCCAAACCAGGAGAGTTAAATTTTCCATACCCGCACAGACGGTAATGGAGACGTACAAATGTCTTCCGATCTGGACATTGTCGCTGTGGGTACCTCTCCTGGTACAAACGACGAGCCGGCGCAGCATTGCCGTCCGCCTTACCGTACATGAAGTGTATCTCTGCCAGCTCTTGATTTGAATACATGTCGCACAGTCCAACGCCTACACAACACTGAATGTAACCTTCGCCACGGAATGAACTGTCGGAGTGTCCTCTTAATGTCTCCTTTGACGGCAACGACCTGCGGAAAGAAAAACGTTCCGGTGAATTTCAATGTTTTGAAGGCCATAACTCGGAAATGAAGCATTTCCGGTCACATGTTGTAATGAACTATTTTGTTTGTCTACATGTGGGATATACATACCTAAAATTATGCCCCGTAGTTTTGAAACTTCCTGTATATTCATTACATAAACACGGGTTTACACGCTTCGAAATCATTTCATTCAATAGAGTGCCTCAAAAGTCTTGATTTGACTTTTAGTTAGGAAATGAGTGAAATTTCGGTCATTTCCTGTCGATAGTCGTATTTGTTTTTTATTTGTGTGAAAAAAGAATTAGAAATTACTTATTTACATGGTGATCAAGTTTCAGTTTTGCGGCGCTTTGAAACATAAAAATTACGCCATATTTAAATGGTAGCACCCTTGAATTTCAATTCCATACAAACTGAACAAGCTGGTCTCTGACTTTTTTTTTCGGAACATATTCTAAGTGTAATGACTCTGTAAATTTAATGCTAGGAATATTCAAACGTTAGTGCATGTTGTTGATGATCTTTCCTGTAGTTTAATAGTAGAAAATATTTGTTAAAAGTTGTTAAGAGAATTTCGATGGTGTTTCGGTAAAGGGAGGTAAGTCACAAAAATGAGTTTTGAGATACAGTAAATAAAAATTAAACTTAAAATTCTAATTGAAAATAATTTGTACATAAATAAAACACATCACATACTATTATTACTTTGTATTTTCCAAATCCATTTTTAGAATTTAACTTGTGTGATCATCTGGGGAACAAAACTCGTTCCACGAAATAGATACTCGCTCACAACACCATATCACACTCTATATTCCTAAACACAGAACATCCTCCTACTCTTCATCTTTCACCGTCTCTGCAGCTCATCTCTGAAACACTCTACTACAACATGTCAGAGACTGTCGGACATTATCTACATTCAAAAATGAACTAAAGTTGCACGTTTTCAATTGAGATTCCTTACACTTTTAAGCACTTTTCTCTGCGATAGTTCTGAAAAATATAGTTTCGTTTTCTTCCTTTTCCTTTTTTTGTCCTTTTAATCGCCAGATGAATTTATTATTGTACCCTTTTTATTGTTGATTCTATTTAAATTTCGTAATTTTTCAATAATTTTATTACATTCCATTTGTTGTATCCTTCCTTACGTTTTTCCCTGTTAACTATCTGTACAAACTGAGTTGCTTTTATTATATTCCAATCTTTAGATCTGATTTTACTTTATTTTTTCTATTATGGTATTATTCTCGCATTGTTTAATGTCGATTTTGTTACGCTATTATTTTTTGTAATATGTTAATATATTGTTCTTTAACTTTTTCACTCCTTGCATACTTCGTGACCTCGAAGAGTGTAACAGAAGGCCCTACGGCCTTAACTCTGCCAGTGTAAATAAATAAATAATAATTATTAAAAAGCTGCATTTGCAAAAAAAAAAATGGTTTAACCTTCCTTATCCGAACATCATCGATTTATAATCCATATAAATTTTACAATTACTATTTCATATCATATTGTAATGAAATTTATTCTTAAAAGGAATACTGAGGTCAACAATATCGTTGTAATATAGACTAAAATTATAAATGTACAACAGTATCAATTAATTGAAGATTTTGTTGCCATAAAACATCTTTCAGCAGTCTTCTAATGCCCTTCATACAAGAATACCTCCGCCATGTGTTCATAGATAGACGTTTCTGCTTACTCTATTCAAATTTTTATTAAATTTTCCCCAAACTTCCAACAGCAACCAACTGTAAATTTCTAGCCACCGCTTCATTTTATTTTCCACGCCACATAATACAATGGATGGACAACAAAATTACACAACGGCAGCTATCACAGCTTCATACTTTAGAGAAACCTTCAAATCATGAACATAGTTCGGAACAGAAGGTTATTAAAATCTAATTTTCATCCATTGTGCAGTGCCTTAGCGCGATTATCTATTTCTGGAAACAGGATTAAGCTCCTGATCTCGATCGGGAATAGTTAGCTACACACTACAAACAAGATGGCGATTAGGCCGATAATTGTAATCTGTTACTAGTATTACGTACCATCCACTTATCCCTAGTTTCGAACATTATCAGAGTCCATAAATTACTGCACATAGCTACTGTTTGAAAAGTAACTGCGGTAGATGTCACAAAATATATTGTAAAATCACTCAATTGAAATACGTCTGAAATGCACTTTTCTCTTGTCACCGGCTATGCATTCTAAAGCAACAGATGTAGTAAAAAGTCATTAAATGATCAACTATGGTTCTATCAGGATTACACATTCGCGTAAATATAAGCTCTCAAACTCAGTACTTCCTAGTAGTCTATAGTTGGGTCCACTTGTAGGAGAGAAAAGTTGCGATGTTGAAAGGAACGGGAAACCAACACATTAGTATCCCTGGTTAATAAAACCAACGATAGAGAGGAAAGGCATCAAGGACAAAATATTGGCTTTAGTACAGTGGTACTCATTACAGCTCTTGAACTAATATTTGGCCTATTATCACTATTTTTTCCCCAGAATTTTTAATTTTTGTAATAATGTGCAACTGCAGAAAACGTTGGTTACCTTGCATCATTACTGCCAGTGAAGATGTTCAACAACGACGCGTATTTGTTTTATTTTTGAGAAAGGTGCAGTAGTGTCATGTCTCATGTCTTATTACGTCTTGATGTAATAATGGATTATAAATGTTTTTATCTTAATAGATATAGCTTACATGCAAAATTTCATAACAAGTATTCAAAAGATTTTCAATCAAAGATAAACTGAAAATGTTAAAAATTCCGTAATATCTGTACAGAAAGTAATGTATTCCCCTGTACATAAAAATGAATTGACAACAAAAGCATAGTTCCACGTAGCAGAAATTAAGCCATTTATAGATTCGGAGATTGTTAAGGAGTGTCGTTTAGCTGTATCCGACAATTTATTTTCTAAATTACACATGAAATAAAACAACGTATCAACCCCCTCTCGGATATCTAAAAGGGGGAATAGTATACGTCGTGAATATTTACAATGGAAAGGCTCGTCATGCCATTTTGCAGCTTTTCTTGATAAAGATAAATGCGGTAACTTCCCGTTGCTTTCCGCGCACCACTCTCTCTTTCGCATCTTAAAAGATCCTAGGGACTCCCAGCATGGAGGTGAGGAGAGTGGATTTGACTAATTAGGATCTCCGGACTTCACCGAAATTCACCGCAAGCATTAAATATCAGTTCTATCATGGTTTTCTACCGATCGGACATCGGGAAATTCCAATTAGTCCTGAACCCCCTCCCAGATTTTATAAAGAGTCGTAAAATAAAGCAATTAGAAGCCAGTAACAATATATCTCTATTCAAAGTAGGCCAGATAAACGTGTCCATCAGTATAAAATACCACGACTACTTCTGGAGCGAGATACAGTTCGTGTCGTTCCTTCTAGCGTGACAACGAAATTCCAACTTATTTTGATGGGCTATAAAAGCAGATATCTGTCATCTTATCAACTATGACATGAAATGAACCGTGTTTAGTCCTAATTTGTGGAATACGTTATTTTTTATACGGTTAAACAAACATGATAGTTTCAAAAATAGTCCTTATACTAGCAGTTGTGCAGAGTCTACCATCGAAGAAGACCGCAAGCTCTCACTCTTTTTGTAATGGAATATTCCAAAGAAGATTACGAACTTCGTACAACTCTGACGTACATAATTTTTTTCTGTAGAATAATTGGTATAGCACCGTACTCCTTCCGTTTGTACAAGGCACAGGGGGACAAGCGGTGTTTTCGTCATTATGGACTGTGTTGGAGTGTGATTTGTGTCATTCTTTTCACATCTGCATCGTGTTACTTAGTGTATAACGATACACAAACTATTACTTCTGTAAAAGAGTTATTTGTAAATCTCCTCAACTCTGTTTCAATGTGCACAACTACCATCATATGTATGTTGAATTTCGTGTGTTTCAAGGTGCATCATGTTCATAAAATTATAGAACTATTAAGTGAAATAGACCAAATCCTGTTACAACGCAGAGAAAGACTTTCTTTCTATAACAACATGAAAAGAAGAACAATATTTTACCTTGTTGTTCAGATTATTCTGATGGAAATCCCTTACGTGATAGAAGTTATTGAAAAAACGTTAACTTTTACAGTTGTAATTGATATAACTGTTCTTAATACTCTCTGCAGTTCTATTGTAATTACACATAATTTATATATGCTGCTAGTATTTCATGTCAAACAGAGGTTTAAATTTCTCAATTCTTCTATACAAACCTTTAATTCAGCCTCCCATGAGCGGAAAGAATTCTCACAACGCAAATCTAACGATATTTGTACAATTAACATCAACAGCGCTGACGACACTTCTTCACAAACAAGTAAATTGCATGCAATTCATACTTGGAGATACATACACGTTAAACTGAATGACACTGTTGGAGTAATTAACTCCGCTTTCGGATTGCCGGTTTTTTTTACTTGCTGCTGGATATTTTGTAATGTCATAAATATGGTTTACTTCACACTATCCTCAGCAGATGTTAACAATTCCAACAAACCTAGAAGTTTTTACACATACAGTGTAGAATTTTCATTAAGTTCAGCTACATTGTCATTATTGTTACTATTCGAAGTGTTTTTAATTTGCCACATGTCTGCAGAAGAATCCAAGAACTCTGCATATCAAGTACAGAAATTATTTTTACATACCAATCTATCTACGGAAGTCAAGAATGAGATCAGGGATCTTCTTGTCCAAGTGAATTTCAGTACAGCAGAATTCACCGCCTGTGGTTTCTACACCATAAACTTACCTTTTTTATACACCACAATAGGAGTAATAGCTTCGTACTTCGTAGTGTTAGCACAAACCATGTAAAATGTAAATATCCAGATTAGTAATGTTGCACTTTAAGAATAAGTACACCCCACTTTCACAAATCAACCATATTTGTTTGTGACGCACACGTACAATATGTAGTATGTCCAGGCTTGCACGCTATTCAATTCTGGGTTTCCTTACATGTAGAACGATACGAATTTACATTTTCCAACATCTCTTAAGAAACAACGATACCATTAGGTCGCATTCTGTTTTCAACTCTCTTCTATTACCATGTCCAGCTGCACGAAAATTGTATAGGCCTATTATTTCAGCAGATATGTCTCTTTTCAGGACCTAAGTCGAAAGAGATTACCTGTACTCCATATTCCAATGTTCTTTAACCTTAATTCTTGCTTCATTCTAAAACCGCGTTTGCCATTACATTCATTTCGTAATCTGTCTGAAGACCTATATACAGGGTGGAAGTGAAATAACTCTACAGGCTGAAATGGGCGATAGGATATATTTAAATGAATAGGAAAGTTATATTGCATTTTGTGATTAAACGCACGGTTAATTAGAAAATTAACTTCGGAATATGGAATTTTCAGGTGTTAAAACATCGCCTTGAACACACACCTTTCCTTTTTCGGTCATCTTCGGAACTCAGAATATGACCGAACTCAGGTCTGTCTCGTTAGGGCAGGCATATAAAAAGAGCCAAGAAAGTTATGCATTTATTCCGAAGTGATACAGTGTTAAAAGTTGTGTAATCAAGATGTATAGAAAATTAAGTTGGAAGTTTCATCAATCTGGCAACATCGCCACGAACACACCCCTCTTCCTTGTTTCCGTAATACAGTTGTAAGAGATCAACGAACTCAGGTCTGTCACCCTAGGTCAGGCATGTCAAAGTGAGCCATAGATAGCATTTTCTATAGTTGTGGTTCGTCTTTTGTATGGTGACCAGATGATTGACGCTCAGCTTCTGCGCACTGAGTTTTCCTTGTTAAGTTGTTATTCTCTCGCCATAGTAAACATACTAAAAGTATAGACTGTATTTTGTTTTTTTTGTTTTAATGTTAATTGAGTTTACTTTTTTAAGGTGTATTGTAAGATTGTAATGCTATAATACAGTTTTGTAATGGAAGCAGAACGTACAACCCTGATCATTTGTGAATGCTGAAAGATTTTGTATGTACAATTACGTGTCTTACAATATTTGCAAACGAAGTAGACATTTTCTTGTGCAATATTTGAAGTGTGAGTTAATTAAATTTCAGTGTTATCAAAATCTAACTTTTATAAACATGTTTTCCATACTTCAGAATATTAATAAATAGCAAAACTTTAGAATGTATGATTCATTATGTGAGTGGGGGGAAATAGTATATTATGTAATTAACTAATGAAATATTTTTCAATAAGTATGTTTAAGTTTCGGAGTAAACCGCTTGTATGAATCTATTCCAATACGAAAATATTGTACACAGAGTTCTGGATTTTAACATTTAACGTAAAAACGTTGTAACATTTGTAATTATCCTGTAGGAGATTATTTTTATGGGGGACAGAAGCTACAATGCCACGCGAGCCACAGATCTCTCTTAGTGACCTTGACAAGACTATCCTAGGTGAACCTCTCCCTCCCTGATAGTGTTGCAATCTATTCGCATCGTTCATAAATCAAATTTACACGAAAACCGTCCACGATATGGAAATACGCCAGAGGGATAAATGATTCTTTATTATATTTTCTATCGATATAGACAAAAATCACGATCCTACTCGCAACAGTTACTGAATAAGAGGATGTTAAACATTTGGGGAAAAACATTTTTTCTGGAAAACTATGGTCTTTGCACCAATTAAAATTTTTGTTAGATATACTATGAGCTATTCGCCCTGAAAGTCTGCATGGTTATTTCTCTTCTACCCTGTATAACAGAAAACATGATATGCATATTAACAAATCGTCCAACAGAATCCAAATTTTCCAAGAATATTTCGCTTCGTTTTATATCGTCTGTGACTACTAAATACGTACGGTGATATTACAATCACTTTCGAAATCCATATCACGTTTATAATGTAGAGTAAATATAATGGCAATTGTTAAAATCTTCCATGCTTTCAGGGCGATGAACAGATTTCTGTTGACAGTTTGAATACAGTTTTCCTGAATATCGTACATCAATGTTATTATCATATCCTACAGTTTTGCTTTCGAATAAGGTTTGCAAATGCATTTCTTGCGTGTCGCGGTGATCTCGAAACGAAGCGTATGATCTACAGCGACACAGAAAGGGCGTTTGATGATAATATAACAAGATCTCGATATATTGCATTGCATTATTAATAATTATTTAGAAATTTTCTGTCACTTCTTCACTACATCACTTTATTTCGTGAAACTAGCTATCGAAAATGTTAATTTAAATTATTTTATTGCAAGTCGTTCCTTACTTAGAGGTTAACAACCTTTTTGTATTTATTCTAGTGACAGAGTTGCCATTGTTTTCTAAAAGTGATCATGAAATTTTACCGGAGAACTGTAACAAAAATGTGGATTTATTCAGTTACAAGTATTTTTGTGTCACAAAAATTGTAATATTTGTCATTTTACAGGAATTAAACACTTCTTTGTTTCCTTAATAGATTTGTAACTCCTTTCAACAAATCTTTGTATCAATATAAATGTTATAAATAAAATTATTCATGAAAATTTCAACCATGTTCTTTGCGTTTGGTTACAAAATTACAGCAAAACATTCAACTATATAAGTTAAACTTTCAGTTACCAAAAGGCAGATTGATGTAATTTTTAGGTAACAATACCTACTACGAACTTTTTGTTATGCTCAATTTATACATTTCTAGATGAAAGACACAGCCCTGCAGTATATATTGCCTACACCCAAATCTGGCTACTAGCAACAGTTATTATAATGAACACCGATCAAAATACCCCTCATTTCTCATGAAAAACAAAAATTGAATAGACTACAGTGGACTTTATGTTGTCAGCAAACAGCTGGATACATTAAGAAGATTGATTGATTAATTCATTGATTGATTGATTGATACATTTCTAGGAATTTCCTATCCTGTAGCTGAAATCTAGTATGAAGAAAAGTTTCAAGACACAATGTTTATATTTTTCTAACTATATCCACAGCTTATAATGATATGTATCAATGTCGTGTTTCAACATTATAACGCAATAATTGCTGTTCAAATAATACTATCTTAAGGTACTCTTTGGAAGTTTATTAATCCTTGCTGTTTCTACTGTCACCTGTCTTTTCCTTCACAATGCCTTTAAGAACATATTCTCGTGAAGCATTCGACCTCAAGATTTTCGAAATTTCCGATGTGAGAGCAATAACACGAATTCCGCGTTTAGCTACTTTCAATGCAAATGAGGCGTACGTCGATCATAGTACCTTCGCTTCATACGGGCAGCGAGTTGCGAGTCAACAGTTCACGCTGCGGCCTCTCCCGCACGCCCCGGTACTGTGTTTACATCTGTTTATTCGTGTACCTGTGTATAAACCAAGGCCAGTGGAATAGTACTTACGTAAAAAAATAACCTGGAGCCAATGGCGCTTTATATAAAGGCAGCTTATGTGCAATGAAAGATAATTTTATCGTAATTAACAAAACTGATATTTCACTTTATTTCCCGGGCTCCACATTTTTCCCCTCGGTCGAGAAATTCGACCTAAGATAAAGTGTTATAAGTCGGATTAAACAATAGGAAAATATCTGTACAAAATAAACACCTGATTGTCTGTGATAAAAATAACAAAATATTTATTTTTCGACCGCAGCTTATCCTCAGAGCAGTTGGATAAAACATAATTTTTATCGGGATTAGACAAAACTGAAAATTCCTTCTGGCAGCTGATTGGTTCTTCGTTGTCTAACCTTGAGGTCTGTATGGTCTATGAGGTCCATACAGACCATATATAGAATCTCGCATTTTCCCCCACACCATAAAATGAGGAAACCATTCGAGCTCAGATAAACCAAGACAAATTATGAGCAAATATATTAAACAACATTAAATATTTATGCAGTGCAAACACACTCTCTCAGATACTCTTCACTGAAGCTATGTAATTATGATATCTTGAGATGGGCAGCAACTGTAATAGGAATATTAATTTAAGAAGCTTTTCGAATTTCTTCCTTACAACCGCTTTTGTAAATTATATTATATAGTTGTAGTGACATAAAATAAATCGAAGTCTTAAATTTAAACTCAATAAAAAAGTCAGGCAGCACATAAAATGTTTAGTCGCCATGGGCAAAATTTGTCTGATTTTACAATAAGTAAAACGCATCTAATAATAATAGTAGTAATAATAATAATAATAATAATAATAATAATAATAATAATAATAATAATAATAATAATAGTTTTATTTTCCCTGGCAGAGTTAAGGTCATTTCTCTTCCACTCAACCATCAAATCACAGACAGAAAAATACATACCGGAATTTGTAATAATAAACATAATTTTTAAATAAGAGAGATTGAATACATATACATTTAACTCTAAAATAACAACATCTACATACTTTCGATATAATTAAAGGTTAGAATTAATAAATGAAAACATAAATTTCGGCAGAACTTTAAAATAAAACAAATTAAGTGCTGCTTGCTAGTCTCTATAAATTACAATAAATGACTCTACACATTTTAAGTGTTTTGAATGAACAATTACTCTGTCTGATAAAATACATTTTCTTCTTTCCCAATGAAGTGCTCCCTACCAAATTATTCTATTAGAGCATGATCTCCAAGCGCCCATTTTTGTTTAGTTTTCACGGGCCATATTCATAGACATTTTTAGCGCGGACTTTCGGTGGATTATCTGATTTTCTATTCATAAACCAGTGTTAGCACCCATTTCTGTTTAGTTTTCACGTGTTCCCGAACAGCAGACCCGACAATGTAGTAGGGTCGGATGTCGCCGATCTATACTCCATACATACCTATGTACACTGTTGAGGGTCGCTTGGAGGTTTTAGGTAACCGAACGTAGGACTCTAGTAATAAATAACGAAGTGTACCAACAAAAACGATGAGACAAAAATTTATTGCACATTGATCACATAAATAAATATTATTAGATTACATTCAGTTAGTGTATGAATTTAACTGTGGATGACTTTCTACCGAAACGCTGAAATAAAAATTCTCATTCACAAAACAAACTGCCAAAAATATATCTATCCTACAAATTGAACAAAATTATTACACTCACAGAAAATACAAAAATATACGCTGGCATGAATTGCTTCCAGAACTGCATCGGGCAACCCAGGCCAATCATACAAAACATTCTTCACCATCTGACAAAGATTATGAGACATCTCTTCATCATCTCTGGACTTTGGACACTGTATCTGAGTACATTTTATATATACTTTCATCTTTATCCAACGTATTCAAATCAATTCCATTGTTGATATACAGTAATAAAATTTTGGTTTTCTAATATAATCTGTCACTACTACACACACTTATTCTGTTCTTCCTTTTTGTTTCTTTTATTTGTGTTATTTGACTTTCGTATATATGTCTTCCTGGCTATATTCCTACTCTGCTTGATGTCGCTGGACACTCATGTTCATTTACCCGTCAAGGATATCCTTTTCAACCCACCTTTCATCACTCGAAGACGGAGTTACAGCCAGTGCCACCGTCTCTGACGTGTGAAATAAGTAATGGGAACGTTGAGAGCGAGTATCTTATCTTTGCCACAAAATGTGGGAAAGAAAGCTGACTAATGTAATTGGCAGATTACTGACGTCACATCTGTTTAGGAGTGATACCACTCTGAGCCGAAGTGGCAACAGATGCCACTCACTGGACAGTGTACTCAAGGACACACCCCAGAAAAGCGAAGTGCGAGTGTCTTACCTTTAACGCAGTGGGCAGATTGCTGACATGACGTATTGAGTGGTACCGTTCTCAGCTGCACTGGCAACAAGTGTTCACTGAGTAGCGCCAAAAACGGTAGCACTAGCTATACAACCAAACACCCAGATGTCGTCATTTTTTAAATCCGCAAACAACAAAGAATATGAGTTCATTCTATCCCTATATTGAAATCAAAGTCTCTTACTTCCTGATTTTTCGTTGCTAGGTATCATGTATTTCTTTACGTTCCATTTGGGGCGCATAATAATTATAATGATATTTATTGGTGACAACAAGAGATTGCTTTACAATTTAAATTTTAAAGCATTTGTCAAGATAGTTACAGCATAAAGGAATGTGCTCTGTGCTTTTCAAATCATATTTCAGACAAGGAAATACAAATGTATACTATTTGTGATTATATAAAGTAACTGAAATAAAATTGTACCGGTATAACCTTTTCTTGAGCTTAGATTGTGCTCTTCATATTATTTAATCGTCGCTGCGCCCCAAAATCGGCTAGTTCCGAACATGGCTACTATTAAGCTGAAACTAATCAACTCGATATTTATAAAATTAATTCCCATTTAACACGTGAATATGATCTTCATAAATATATTCATACGGAAAAATCATTATCACTTTTAATTCTCTTGAGTTTCAAATCTACTTGCAGTATAATTGTAATCGTGACATGGAAAATGACAAAATTATACTTTAAGTAACTTTGAAAATCAAGGGAATTAAAAGTTATGTTTTTTTTTTCTTCTGAAAAATCTGTTTAAATTCACCAGCGGATTTTGGAGGTGCAGCGACACAATATATTTAGAAAACTTAAAATTGTATTAGTCAGTGCGAAAAAGTTTTTAAAAAGACATGAAATGTGCACCTTGTAAATTTTATATTTTATATAGATACCACGTTAGCCAGGGCCAATACTTTTATGGATGAACAAAATCTGGCAAACAGGTGTCATACTGCACAGTGGGAAAAAGCGAATTATACTATCTAAAAAATAAAGATCCCTCAGAATACAAAATTATAGACATATCTCACCAATTAGCAACTATGGCATTAAACTTATGGAAAAATGGTTAATAAACGATTAAACTGGTAACAGAGAAACATCTCAACATTTTGGCAAATGAACAAACAGGCTTCAGAACAAACAGATTCCTAATCAACAGGTCAGAAAATTAAGTCCAAAATCTGAAGGATGCACTGTATTTATGGACGAAAATCATAACTTAACAGTTTTACATCGACTTCAGTACTGCTTGCACCATCTTTATAACGATTCTGTATGGAAGGAACGATTCACATCTGGACTCCAAAACCTCCACGGAGCTGGTGTAAACTTCAAAATGTTCCATTGGATAGTCCTTTATCCGTGAAAGATCCTGCAAAGTCAATTATAACTTGCCTATCAAACTCCAAACTACTTCAAACTGGTGTTCCACAAGGTGCTGAACTAGTTAAGCATTATTCAACATCTATGTCAACGATCTCCTTTTGGAACTCAACAAAATTACAGGAGTTCCCCTTGTCTCATGTATGCACATGATTTAGTCTTTTGGGTGGAAACTCCAAATTGAAAGCTAAAATTAAAACTGAACAAGCTCTGAATGCAGGTCTTATTACACTTAAAATTGGTTATCTCAAAATAACATGAAAGTCAACATTAATAAGACAAAATTTCAAACTTTCTCCTTAGCTACCAAACCCTTCACCCAGAATTAATATACAAAAACAATCACCTAACCCAAACAGATATGTCTACTTACCTTGGAGTCATCTTTGATAATAAATTAACCTGGAAACCACAAGTTCAAATAAATTCAATTTGACATTCACAACATCTGAAAGAACAGTTTATAAAACGTTTGACTATTTTGAAACGGCTAGTTGGAAGTATAATAATAATAATAATAATAATAATAATAATAATAATAATAATAATAATAATGATTTATTTTAGCTTGTCAGAGTTAATCCCACTGAGTTAGGCCTTCTCTTCCACTCAACCAGCAAAAAGTGTCGATTTACATATGCATGAACTTACAAAGAATCCAACAATTTGATTTAGATGAGAGTTACATGTATACAAAATTTATTTATTAAACAACAAAATACTATGAACTATTAATTAAACACTGAAATAAACTGTGTGAGAATTAAACTAAAATACACAGAATGTTAATTATTTCAAATAATATTAGATAATAGAAAGAGATTATTATCAGACAATTAAAATACAGCACAATCAGGATGATGTCTAAAGAAAAAAAGTAACAATGTAGTCAGTGATAGTTTAAATCAGTATGATTGGAGTGAAATGCTAATAAGGTTATTTTTAAGCTGTTCTTAAAGGTGTTTATTGTCTTGCAGCCCCTAATACTTTGTGACAAGGAATTCCATTGACGCGAGGTGGATATTGTAAAAGATGATGAATAACAAGATGTTCTATGAAGAGGTATAATTTGCGTGCTAAACAGATAAGTGATCTGGTATTTACATCGTGGTTAGAGTATAGATAAGAGAAACGAGACAAAGGTAATTTGGTGTTGAAGTGTGCAGAATTCGAAAGAGTAAAGACAAAGAGTGTAAAGTTCTACGTTCTTTAAGTCGGAGCCACGAGACTTGCGAAGAACGGTGATATGTGATCATACCGTCGGATGTTGCAACGTATCTGACACACGATTCTGAGCTCGCTGTAACTTGACTGACAATTCAGAACTTAGGTCACTTAACAAAACGTCACAATAATCGAAGTGCGGCGTTACTAGGGTTTGCACTAGGGTAAGTTTTAGTTGCTGGGGCAAGAAGTTTCTCAAGCGACTCAAACAGTGAATTTGGTATTTAACGAGGAACAGATTTTTTTATCGTTTCTTTAACTTGAAAATTCCAACTTAGATTATTATAAAAAAAGAAGCCAAGATTTTTTACGACAGATGAATAAGGGATTATATTCAAAAGACAAACACTAGTAACAACCTACAAGATGTATATTGAGCCTAGCCTCCTATACTGTTGCGAACCTCTAGTCACTGCACCAAAAACTACACTAAACCCACTTGTCAAAGTACAAAACCAGGCACTCAGACTTATCACAGGAGGAGTGAAATCTACTCCCATTAACTGTATGCTTTACCGGTCAATCACATTAAACCTCTTGTAACAACAATAGAAGAAAGAGCCATTATTCTTTATGAAAAACTGATCAGAAGTAATGACGACTATTGGTCCACATACCTTAACACAGAAAGGTATCTGAAAACGCAACACGGATTCATCCAATATGCAGAGAAACTAAAAGAAGAACTCGATATACCCAATCTCCTTCAAACTCTAATGCTTCCACAAAACCCACTTCAGATAGATATAATTCAATCAGAAATAGACCTCCTAAAACAAATCACCAAAAATCAACACAGTAAAGAAAATTTAAAACAATTGGCCCTTGAAACCGTCAACATCAGATATCCGGAAGACTATTGGATAAGAATTTATACTGATGGCTCGAAAACAGACCCTCAAGGATATGTAGGAGCTGGTATTTTTAGTAATCTATTTTGCTTCTATCTTCCAGTTGATTATAATCTATCTGCCTATGATGGAGAAATTGAAGCTATACGTGTTGCCTTAAATCAACTTTTATTCCATATTGATAAATTCACAAACGCCGTCATCCTCTGACTCAAAAGCAGCCATTTTGTCCATAAATAAAACTGACCACCCCCACACAGAACAAATCAATAATTGTCAAAAAATATTTGCAAATTTAAAAGAACGTGACAAAAAAGTTGTGTTACAATGGATCCCAGGACATTGTAATCTACATGGGAATGAACAGGCTGACACATTAGCTAAGAAGGGTGCCAATCTCAAAATAAATCCACGGAAACCTTTGTCACTTAGCTCAGTAAAACAATATATCAAGCAACTCCAAAAAAATAATCACCAACAAGAACTGGACTTAAACATTTCGCAACAACGAAGGAAATTACTGAAGGATATACCTCCTGAACCTGAACCCAGAAGACTAGCAGTTGCAAGTTTTCGTCTTAACACTGAACATGACATCCCGGGTAAACACCTCAATCGTCTTGGCATCCTTCCATCAGCATCCTGCATTTTGTGCCTTCAACAGGAAGACATGGATAGACAACATCTTGCAAAATGCCCTGCTCTGAAATCCTCCACGGAAGTCGACCGCTACTGGGAAGCCAGAGCCCGAATGTTTTTAATTACTTAATCCATAGTTTTGTTCACCACTTTCTTGTTTTTCCCTCAGTCAATGATAGTAAATATCATGTACTAGCCATTAGACAAATAAATAAATATTTTAATATTTTTAACGTATTAACTAATACAATTTTAAGTCTTTTAAACAAGTGTTAACGTGAACTAGAATCAAAGAATATATTCAGAATGCGAAAATCTTAATTAGGAGAGAAACTTTTATCCTTAGTCACAGAAATGTGCATCTTGTAAATTTTAAAATTTGATGAGATACCAGCTATGTAGAAGTAAGCCTATACACGAAGACAGAGAAAGTTCCAGGCAACTGCTAGGAAACAGTCAATACTACTACTAAACTATACACAGAATCGAAAGTTCCTTTCTATCCAACGACAGTTATGACATTATGTTTAAGCAGAAATTCTGTATTAAATTCCAGATGTGAACAGAGAAACCGTCAACATTTCTGTCGTAATCTTCACAGTATCCTAGCGCTCTGATTGGCTAAATGGCAGAGGATATTATGTTCGCATAAGCTCAATTCACACTGCGATATATTTCCTCTGTATTTATGGACGCAAGGCGTACTAAAGTGTTACATCGCATTTACCGTTCTTGTAACAGCGATACACAGGAATAAGGCGACATATGCACCATCTTTATAACCGACATTAACATGTAGTCCTAATACCATGAACGACATCTAGTACACAGAGTTTTTCTCTTCTATCTGGGCACCCTCTATTCACATCTGGAATATACAATACCATTATTTAGTCCTGGCAGTCGCCAACAATGTGCGTCTGGGTCAGGCGAGTCCATTAAGTTACGCCAAGGGGTGTACGGGTTAGTCAGTCGCTTGCATTCAGAGCGATCGGATGTCACTCCGTGCTATAGAGCGGTGTGTTTCCATTACAGTTAAGTACTGACAGCTCGCTCTTATCTCTACTCCGGAGTTCTTTCCACTGCTCCTATTACGTCCCCTCTTTCGCGTTGCCGAGCTGTCAGGTCTAAATAATCTGTCTGTACTACGGTAACCATACCGTAGCTTAAAAATTACTAATAGGTGATTCATTGTTTTTAAGAAATTGTTCACTTGTCAGTACGTAGTCTGAAGCAATACCACGAAGTACGAACAAATGGCTCCAAGAGTAGCGTATAGGAAGGGTAAGTCTGTCGTAAACATACCACAAGCAGTAAATTTAGGCCTTGCTTGCTTCATAAAATCCACAAGTCTTTCAAGTTCCTCCACAAGTTCACTATCAAATTCATAAGTCAACAATAATCTTCGCATCTGAATCATTGAATTCTCTGATTCTTCTGTTGTCATGTTGCAGGATGCACAAATCTCAATTAATAATTCCAACGTTAAAAGGGCGAATATTGAAGAACCAACAACGTAAAATATAGATACTGCACTGTTATCTCCAGTACCCGCTGTCAGAGAATTAAGCAATATCAAGTACATTGTGAGCAAAATATTGGCGAAAATCCAAAAGAAACCAATGAGAAGAGGGAATCCAAAAGCTGAAGTAACCAAGCGTGTTAATTCAAACAGCTTCCAATGAACAAGTCTGAAAATCCTAATCTTTTGCAGAAATTTCTCTTTTGGTATCGTTAGTATGAAATTGTCAATAGCCCTTTCGGTATCTATGAATAAGACTCCAACTCTATTGGTACCACTGTTATAGTATTTTCCAGTACATACTTCATGGTAAAGGGACTTTATGTGAGAATTCAGATGCCTATAACGGTGTCTTATATTAAATACTATATTCACAAACAAGAGTATCATGAGCATATTTGATGTCGAATACACGTCTAATCCGGAGGAATGCGTAATTCTTGGAAAAGTTTTAGTTGCATTGGAATAAATAGCGAATGGTATCTGCATAGCAATGACATGGAAAAATAGATGCAATGTCACTTTCCTTCTTATACGGTCGTACATAGTATTCCTCTGATTTTCATGGAATAACATTCTATCCACCTGAGATATGCCTTCAATAATTTTATGAATAAGTTTCCTTCTAGATGTAATGAACCATACTGCTGTGATTAGGGTCGAACCACACATTGCCACTATTCGAAGAGAGCTTACAAATTTTATTCTCGATGCATAAGATCTCACAACTTGAATATACAACATTAAACACATTAATCCGAAACACACAATCGTACACAGCACAGTCCAGCACAATCCACAGTATTTAAGCCTTACATTTCTTGTTTCATACGATAATATTCCGAATATTTTACAGACGTAGAGCAAAGTTTTGAAAGAAGAGTACACTGCACTGGCGTTGTCAAGATTTCTCATTGCATGTAGATATAATTAAAAAGTTCAGGCTCAAGAAAATATAAGAAACAGATTTGGGTACGTTTCTTCTAGGACCCAAGTAGCAACTGAGATTACAAACGCACTACACTAATTTCTGTGTCCATTATTTCGGGTGTGTTTTTATCTATAGATTAATACTTCGCAAATTAGGAAGAAATCTTTAAACACGCACATTTATTGTCCCAAACTTTATCCCATATAGTAGAAAGTTGACCGTGTAACAATATTTAGAGCAATGTTTCGATTGTTTTGGAAGTGCTGTGATGCAATAGATGTAGAAAATTGAGCACGACTTAACTAAATACGAAGAACAACACTGCTTCATAGAAGACATTACATCAAGTAATAATGCACGCTAGTAAACAATATATTATGATCCCTCGTTAGGATTAGGGAGATATTTTGGTTAAATGAGGTGCATTGTATATTATCGAAAAAAGTGACGGAGGATTTGAGGAAAGCTCTATGATTGCGTGAACCAGGAATTTGGATAAGTAAAGATAATTTGCTGTGATTTAATTGTGATTAATGAACGGAATGAAATTAGCTACGTATAACAGCCAATACTCCAATAAAATTAATGCATTAGCACATAAAGTACAGTACCAGAAAAAAAATGGCCGCCTGAATTTCCAGTTCGTGATTCAACGCATTGCACATATTCAGTGCTCCAAAGCAGTGGTACACACTGGCAGTTACTGAAATTTATTTTACGTCCATTGTTGTAACTCGAAAGACATTTGAAAAGATGCAATGAAAACTGATCTATTCTCAATATTAGATTAATGTTTGTAAATCGTGCAGTAAAATACTAAGATGCTAAAAGAAATTAATCTGTATAATTAATTAAAAACCCTCCTTCCTCAACAGCATCCCAACTCTGAACTTTCTATTCTAAGCAAGCAGAATTTTATTGGATAACTTTCAATTGTAATTAAATAAAATACTTAAACACAATAGTGTTGTTTGAATAATGAAAACTTTGTAATTAAGTTTGACTTATTTAAATAAATTACTTCTATGCATTTCAAAAAAGTATCCAGTTGATAATTTGATGCACTGCTGCTGTTGTAAATGATGTACCAATTCTATAAACAGCATTGTACATCAAAAGAAAAGATGTTTGTGTTAAAAATCTTGATGGGTTAACTGAACCAAGAGCTGAATAGTAGTTCTTCTTCTTGTGTTTCTCACATTAAAATTAAACATAACTATGTCTTCTTGAATTACAATGCTGATAGAATAAAATTTTGGAAATATTCAACATTTTTTCCTCCATTACTATATCTTGTACAATAAAGGAAATTAATTTTTAAAAAAAATGTCCTTCTGCTGTATGAAAAAAATAGTTTACCAAAATTTGATGCATGGCAGTTTTTGTACTGATTTTCGGCATATTTAAAAAAGACTATTCCAACATTCTGTAATAAATTAAATGTTCATTTGTGCATGTCATATCTAAACAAACTAATCTCTACCTTTGATATCGATGTTCTCTTGGTAGTGTAAAAATAAATTTATAAAAAACACTGTCAAATATCAGTATTTCCTTCTAACACAAAATAAAAAAATATTATTTATTAAAGGAATATAGTTGAAAGAGCTGATTTGTAAAATTTTATCTTAAAATAAAATAGAACTTTGGTTGTTTATCGTTATTAGTTGTAAGTATCCAGTTGAGAATTTGATGCACTGCTGCTGTTGTAAATGATGTACCAATTCTATCAACAGCATTCACACATTTTTTTAATCGTAATTTTTTTAATATACTGTGCAGTGTTTGACAGAACCAAAAGTTATTGAATAGATAGAATGGAGGAAAAAAGTTAAATCATTTCACAAAAAATTAAACATAACTAAGCGTTAACCCTTAAGAATGTAAACGTTACCACAAAATCAAAAAATCATACAATCATTCATGTTGGTAAAATAAACATAAACGTAAATATACTTGGTAACTGTGGAAACGTAACAACGACATCATTTCGTCATATTCAGTTATCTCTATTTCAGCGTTCCAAGATTGTGTTTTGTTTACAAATCACGTAATCATAAAGTTGAAAGTTTGGAGTTTGCAAACTTCTGTTAACGTCTAACGGTAATGTTTATGTCAGTTCATGTGAATCATTGTGAATGATCCCATTTGGTAAGTTGACCACAAACTTCTGTGTTTATGTTACGGTTATATTTAAGTCTCTACTTAACGTGAAATAGTAGCGACACAAATAATACAATCATAAGAGTATTTGAAATGTACGATATGTTACATATAAAGACTTGCACTGTAGGCATTTGTGAAAGATATCGCTGATCCAAATAATTAAATATACATATATATTCTTATATGAGGTCTTGCCATCCTCACTGAATAATCAATAACTATAAGAAACCACACTGTAAATATCTATTAATTTGAGAAAACTTTTGATGAAATGGCCATAAAGTCGTTTAAATATGTATTCCTGCATACATGGCTTGAATATCTTAAATGTTGATAGTAGGCTATTGATAATACAATGCAATTAGATGAATTCGGCCGGCACCTTGGATCGTGTCCCGGTGTGGCTCAGATGGAAAGAGCACTCGCCCACTCTGCTGAAAGGTCCCGGGTTCGATTTCCGGTGTCTGAACAAATTTTTCTAAAATTAATAGACAAACAATTAAAACTAGAAACGGAACAAACAAAAGAATAATTTGGAAAACAACAAATAATGCTGTTAGGTTTCCATGAGTGTATACAGAACAACTTTTGTTTCCATTGTAGCAGGATTTGATCCACTTCAATTTATAATGGCATAATAATTTTATGGAAAAAATTTAATTGTGGTTTATTTAACGACGCTCGCAACTACCCAGGTTAGGCTATATCAGCGTCGCCGGTGTGCCGGGATTTTGTCCCGCAGGAGTTCTTTTACAAATCTACTGACATGAGCCTGTCGCATTTAAGCACACTTTCATGCCATCACCAGGGCCGAGATCGAACCCGCAACCTCGAGCACAGATGGCCAGCGCTATACAGACTACGCTACCCAGACCGATTAATTTTATGAACATGATGCTTCTTGCCACAAGCAAAAAACAATAGAGGCACAATAGTGTTGGTTCTTAATGAAACAACGTTCAAGAGATTCACAAAAAACTGCTTTGTTTATGTTTTTATGCTTTTTTATTTAACGACGCTCGCAACTGCCGACATTATAACAGCGTCGCCATGTGCCGGAATTTTGTCCCGCAGGAGTTCTTTTACATGCCAGTAAATCTACTGACATGAGACTGTCGTATTTAAGCACAATTATGCCATCAATATGGCCCGGTATCGGACCCGAAACCTCGGACATAGCAGGTCAATGCTATACCAACTGCGCCAACCAGGTCGACGCAGGAATGTTTATATTTGCATTAAAATACAGCAAAACTCAATGAAGACGTAGATGTCATTATAATGTACAGTATATGTTACACTCCAATATAGTCCAAGACTTCGAAAATTGCTCTTCTTTCTTTGTTTTTGTTATTTTATATCTAGGGAAAGAGTACAGTGCTATTCCAATCAATTTGCATGTCAAAATTAAATACCAGAAAGTCTGTGGAGTTCAAGAGCCCCTGATTCTTCCATTATAACTTGCTGAGTTACAGAAATAGAGTCTCGTTTACATCTGTCAGTTCTAGTAAATTCATTCATAGTGTTCTACCCAAGGGCAGGTCTTTCACTGCAAACCCAGCATTCCCCAGTCTTTCCTATTTTCTGCTTACCTCTTAGTTTCTTCACACATATGATCCATATATCTTAATGTCGTCTATCACCTGATATCTTCTTCTGCCCCGAACTCTTCTCCCGTTCACCATTCCTTCCAATGAATGCTTCATGAAGCAGTTTCTTCTGTTATTACGATGTACCGAAGTACATATGATATTTCCATGCAGAAATTCTGCGTCATCATATGATAAAGGATGGATGGAACGGAGAAAAATTCTCTCCGGCACCGGGATTTGAACCCGTGTTTTCAACTCTATGTGCTGACGCTCTGTCCACTAAGCCACACCGGATTTCCATTCCCCGAAGCCGGATTGAATCCTCTCAGTTTAAGTTCCATCTCTTTAGTTCCCTCTAGTGGCCAACCCTAATGCACTGCGTCACAGATGTGTGACCGTGCCACAATGTCCAACACATTAATGTGCAGAGATGCACTCATTACGAGTGACTAAGTGGCTGGGATCCGACGGAATAAGAGCCGTCTTATATCACTAAGTGATTATTTTCGCATATCATATTATTACGATGTACCGAAGTACATATGATATTTCCATGCAGAAGTTCTGCGTCATTATATGATGAAGGATGGATGAAACGGAGAAAAATTCTCTCCCGCGCCGGGATTTGAACCCGGGTTATTGCATACAACGTCAGTATGTAGAGTTGAAAACACGGGTTCAAATCCCGGTGCCGGAGAGAATTTTTCTCCGTTCCATCCACCCTTTATCAGTTTCTTCTGGACATATTGTCAGTAATATTATGTCTCAATTAAAAATAGTGCAATAAAACTCTTTCTCGACATGAAATTCACAAATGTGTTGTTTGCGTGCGATATTTGTTAAGGTGGCCCTTGTAACTTCTGAAAATTAAAAAAAAAAAGAATGGAAAACTTTACACTCGTATAATTGCAACGAAAGCATGCGCGTATGATGGACAGTATTTCAATCCAAATTGCTTATTTTTCATACAGAAGCGTGTGATAGGATCAATTCTGAGAAGAACGGTAATGTTCCGTAATTAATCAGCTCAATAACATTAGTGGTCAATCATTATTATCAAGTCATCGACACATCATCCTTAGAGAATATGTTCATTAGTCTTTTCCGACTCAACACTTCCATTGATTTATTGATATCAAGGTGTCTGTCACGGATTGTCTGAAATTGATACGACAGTTTCGTAGATTTGGTGTTTTTTAGATTATGACCCCGTAGTTTACATTTTTCTTGTCCGAAGTTTAAAAAGATAGCACTGTAATCGATCCAATTCGGTGCTGTTAAGGAAATACACATTTTCAGTCATGATATCGAACACGCTACTTCTAATAACGTATCGTAAACTCTATGTAGCTCTCTCTGCGTGCTACGATATAATCCAATTTATAAAAGGGACTATTCATTCATTTAATGTTCTGCCCAAGGGCAGGTCTTTCACTGCAAACACAGCTTTCTCCAATATTTCCTATTTTCTGTCTTCCTCTTCGTTTCTTCATATGATCCATATATCTTAATGTTGTCTATCATCTGATATCTTCTACCCCGAACTTTTATCCTGTTCATCTTTCTTTCAGTGCAACCTTCGGTAGTCAGTTTCTTCTGAGTCAGTGACCCAACCAATTCCTTTTCCTCTTCCTGATTAGTTTCAACATTATTCTTTCTTCACCCACTCTTTCCAACACAGCTTCGTTTCTTATCCTGTCTGTCCACTTCACACGTTCCATTCTTCTCCATATCCAAATTTTATATGTTCCTTTTCGCTTCTCTTCACGTCCATTTTTCTGCCCCATACAATGGCACACTCCATACAAAGCACTTCACTAGTCTCTTCCTTAGTTCTTTTTCCAGAGGTCCGCAAAACATGCTCCTTTTTCTACTAAAAGCTTCCTTGTCCATTGCTATTCTCCTTTTGACTTCTGACAGCAGTTCATGTTATTGTTTACAGTACACCGCAATTATTTGAAGCTGTCCACTTGCTCTACTGCCTCATTTAGAATTCGCAAGTTTATCTTCTGTATTTTTCTTCCGATAACCATGCTCTTCGTCTTATTTGCATCTATCTTCATCTCATACTGCTCACAGCTGTCATTTAGCTCCAGATATAGTGAATGGTGAATAGGTAGAGGAGAACATGTGTCAAGAGCACTGGACTTATATCCTTTGGATTTTTGTGTATGGGGTTATGCAGAAAGTTAGTTATTTAAGAGAGAACTCTACCTTGGACTGAGGTTCCGACTGATGTGTATATCTATTATCAGACACTAGTTTCACTTAACGATATGTCTCATAGGAAAAACAATTGTTTGTATACATCTGAAGTCTGACTAGCAGCTAATCGGCGTTGTATGCAATGGAGGGGGAAAGGAACTGGCCACCCTACTCCATTAACTCCTGACCTAGTTGTCTCATAAGTGGTGCCTTGTTAGTGTCACCTGTGAGGTTCAGACCTTTCTTCGGGCAGTTCACTAAACAACAACACCAAGTGAGAACTGCTAGCTTCTGTATTAGCTGAGCATGGTTTTGAAGTTTTAAAAGCACATCAACGTGAAAAAAATTAGTTGAAAAAATATAGGTGGTGCAGCGGTTACTTCTGGTGTGCGCGGAAGTTTAGCATGCTCAGGTTAAAGCTAAATTTAATCATGCCTTATTCTTCCATTTCATCGTGCACCTCTGCTTCGGCATGTGGACGTGAGGCCAGCAGCCGGCTGGTCGGTCTTGGCCCTTCATTGGATGTAGCGCCATGGATTTGCTTT
Organism: Periplaneta americana; assembly: GCA_025594305.2. NCBI lineage: Eukaryota > Metazoa > Arthropoda > Insecta > Blattodea > Blattidae > Periplaneta > Periplaneta americana. Next base: position 43,014,514 of record JAJSOF020000003.1, on the reverse strand, counting down.
TTTTACTTTTAATCTTTCATTGCTATGTACATGATGTCAACCTTGTCCTAAAAAATTCTGTACATCACAAAGGAGAGCAAAATATTTCTCTCAGTCATTTAAACGTAATCCCACTTATGATGAAGACTTCAAAAAGACGTTCGCAACAGTTGCTCCCACAAGGTGGAACTGAAGCAGTAGATTAAGTACAAACTATGTTTAAACACTAAGACGATGTTTTCCGTGTCTTTCAATAGATAATTAATTGAAAATGGGGACAAATAAAACAGTATAAATAATATGAGGTGCTCAGCGCACAAATGGCCCAACCCACAAACTCTGCATAGGCCTATTGAGATTACTGCTTTAAAGAGCTCCTAATCATCATTCCCAATTTTCCATGTGATTTCAGAACAAGTTTCATTTGTCTATCGATTACGCGCACTACGACAAAGAGGTAAAGTGGAAATAAAATTTTGTTGGCTATGTAATTTTTGCGTTGAACACCTTGTGTAACATTGCAAGATTATAGCTTCTCATGATTCTTTCCAGGTATTAACTTAAACTTCTTTAGTGAATTTAATTAGATTCGTCCTCATGCTGATGGAATCTTGAGAATGTACAGAAAAAATATACAGTGGAAGCTCTTACGTTCGACAGAAATCAAGTTCGACATCCTATACTTCGACTGCTTACGTAGGAGAAATAGACACCCCCTATACGGGCACTAAGAAATGGGTTTGCCATTTGAATAGGAATTGGTCCTGTGTCTTGTAGTGATACTTTTGTTAAAGGAAAACAGAATATTTTATTTATTAGGACATCCATATTGATCGCTGATTTTAAATTAGTGAACTCCTTTTTTTCTGTTTCAGAATTGTGCCGTTTGTGAGAAACCCACTGTGGTACTAGAAGAGCATACACAAGTCTCGGGGCGGGCAGAAAATGCAAGTACAGTATTGTATTCCTTGATGGATAATCAATAAGAATTTATGTTCATTTCATCTGCCACACCCACTACCCTTATCGGACTGAATTTTCAATTCTGTTTTATCGATCTTAGGAGAATCCACTGTAATCAAAATTCTTCACTACACTGAATAGACTATCGTGATACTAGTACAGGTTGTTCATACTAGTGTCGTGCATTTCATGTTCTATTTTCAGTTCAAATTTGCCGAGCGTGACAAGAACCGAAGTCTGCTTTGAAGAAGCGGATCTGTATCGCTCGCTCGGTCTTGCCCCTTGTATGATCTGTGCCCTTTAAGTACGCTGGCCTCTCTTACACTCCTCTCCCAACCTTTCGTGCTTTTAGCCGAGTAAGAATTTTAGAACAAATCTTGTGAAGTATTATTTAGTTGTAAGGAGAGATAGTTTTTATTACAAAAATATGATTAAACTTCAACAGAAATATACGTACATATAGGTACAACACATTATGTTTTTTAAAATACATGACAGTTGTTACTATATCAATTGCCGAAAGAGAATAGCTATAATTACATTCTTCACATTACATTCAAATAAATCACAGTTTCTCGGTAACAAAATTTGTGTGACTATACAGATGATGAAAGTATTACAAGCACTATGTTTGATTCAAATAGTCCTGTATGACTAAGTTCGACATTCGTCGATGTTCGCTCTGCAGAAGAAGGCCTGTCGTGTTTGTTCCATTTTGTTATAAAATATTTGCTGTCCTCCACTCCCACCCCTTCATGTTTTAGTAAAGACCTTGCGATTAGTTTTCCACATAAAATAAGAAGAAGTTTGTAATGACTTCGTTCCTCTCTCATGTTCGAACATTGCAGGACACTATTTTAAACCGCTTAAGGATTTGAGCACATATCTTGCTGTTAGTTTTTTCATATGGAATAAGACGAAATTTGCAATGTCTTGGTTTCCTGTCTCATGTTTGAACATTGTACGAACTAGTCGGTAATTTGAACATATACATTTTAAAGTATATTTTGTTTCATTTATTTATACGTAGGCTATATTTCTGTGAATGTTTAGTCATATTAATAATAAGAAAAATTACCTATACTTATTACTATGCGTAACTTCGCAAGATATGTGCGTGATATCCTTATGCAGGTAAAGCATAAAAGCTCAGGGAGAGGAGGAACTAAAGAGAATGACACCGAACATATGTAAAGAAATGGAAATATTGAACAAACGCAAAGGGAAGTTCAGTTCTACAGAGACTTGGCAAACATGAACCGAACATAAGACCTCTTACCGGTTTTCAATGGACTAGGTTATTTTAGTTTACATGCTTCACTTCCACGTACTGTTGGGATGTCTATGGAGTAGGGTGAAGTTTGTAGTATCTTGATATCTTCTCTCATATTCGAACATTGCACGACACTAGTTCACACATTACATACATGTTGTTCACACAACACACACAGTGTCATAAAAGTGTAGTATACTTATTATTAGAGCCCGGATGTTCGGCAAAATGCCTTTTTTAAACTGAGTGTATGTATGAAAGACCTATTAGAGATAAACACGTTTCCTCACATTTGGGGCCTATAGGCCCAATTTTTATTTTGCCTTTTTTAACTCCCGTTCCCATTTTAAGGTTAAATGTCTTTTTTTTTTAGCCTTATTGCGTCTTTATTGTACATTTTCTATATTTTTAGTGCATTTAAAATAAACCGCACATAAATTATACCAAAAAAACGAAAAAGAACGGTTCTACAAATTTAAATATAATATTCACCTTACACAAATATTTGCTGACAATCTTACTCTCCAGCAATACATATGTTACGATGAAAGAGTAATGGAATAGAGAAGAATTCTCTCCGGCACCGGGATTTGAACCCGGGTTTTCAGCTCTACGTGCTGATGCTTTATCCACTAAGCCACACCGGATACCCATCCCGGATGACGCAGAATATCTGCATGGAAATATCATATGTACTTCGGTACATTAAAATATATAATACATATGTTTCCAAGAGGTCGTAAACTTTTCTCCCCTACCGATTCCATCTTTTATATCACTTAACAAAGATGTCTGAACAGTATAACCGTCAGTGCTCAGGTCACTTTGGGGTTTACCAGCGAAAGAAAGGGGATGAGGAAAATATTAAGAGCAAGTCTCCAGATCCTGTTACTGTTGTCACTTGCACGCACAAGTCACGCGTACTTTGAAGTCTCTAATCTCTTCTTTTTTATTTATTTTATTGAGTTATTTTACGACTCTGTATCAACATCTAGGTTTTAACTATAGCAATTTTATTTTCCACCTTTGCTTATCTTAATGTTATTAGTTTACATTAACGTTTTCGATACTCTTATTGTATCATCTTCGGATGTTAGGATGTTATGTCAACATATGTGATGAAAACCTAGCCTCATTTTGTGTTGTGGGTTATTCAAATGCATAGAACATATCATGATTTCCTAGTCTAGCTAGGGTTGATCGTTGCTGTGAATTGACCTAATTCAGTGTCTCTAGTTACTTGTTAAGATTCTGTTAAAGTGTAGGACAGTGTGTAAAATTATGTGAGAACAATAATATAACATTAAATGTATGTAAAACAAGTGAAGTGTACACTATAAAACACTATAAACACTATAAAAGCAGTTTGAACACTTATATGGCTGGCCGTGTTAGCCTGTTGGTCGTTGAATTGGGCTGCTTCTGCTGATCTTGGTTAAAATCACTGTCTTAATAACGCACTTTTTTGTTCACTGATTTATCTATAGTTTTGGTACTATATATTATTGGAGTCTTTGTAGACTTATCACTAGGTTATTTAGCGTCTGAATGAAATGAAGGTGATAATGCTGGTGAAATGAGTCCGGGGTCCAGCACCGAAAGTTACCCAGGATTTGCTCGTATTGGGTTGAGTGAAAACTCCGGAAGAAACCTCAACCAGGTAACTTGCCCCGACCGGGATTCGAACCCGGGCCACCTGGTTTCGCGGCCAGACCCGCTACCGTTACTCCACAGGTGTGGACAATCCCTTCTCTCACCCCTCTTTTTGACACAATACAGAGTCGGTTTTTCCCGATCTCTGTAAGAAAATAGAGACAGTCCTTCTGAAACAAATTGTTTTAAGTTTCCTCCAATCACTTCAGTAGAAGTAGAAAGATCTTTCTCCACCAATAAGAATGTTCACTCTGACAGGCGGCTCACTGTTACAGTTGACAACTTTAAAAAGCATCTTGTTGTGACATGTAACCAATGAAAGAGAGTATCGTATGGGATAGTTTATTAAGTTTTTTTTCTATTTTTTTTGTCTGTTTCCAAGAATAATAAATGTCTATTTCACTGCCTATTTTTACTTTTTTTAGTGTCTATATGCCTGCCAATTTTAACCAAAATAAATCCCTAAACATCCGAGATCAACTTATTACACACATTTTAAATAGTCTGCACTAACACTACAAAGTATGAAGCAATAACTCCCAGTGTGGTGAACAAGAAAGATAGGTTTATGATGAAGAAACCACAAGCTGTAAATTCTACTGTCCCATAATTTACATGGACGAGAAGTCTTTGTATTTCTGTGATCGAATCAATCTTGAGATCGGACTGATGAAACAATTTTCGCACGTGACACACAGAATTCTTGGATTCTTCCGTTGTTAAATGGCAAGACACACATACTTGGATCAGTAACATTAATACTACTACCATTTTACTTAGTGAAAATACCACATCATACAGACGATAACTCTCAGTTTTGACATCTCTGGCCAATATTGCAGAGGCTAGGGTAATGTAAAGCATGCTGATAACACAACAAAATATCCAACAGAAAGCTACGAGGAAAGGAAGTCCGAAAGCGGAGTTAATTATTTCAACAGTGTCAATCAGTTTAATGTTGATCATTTTCAAGTTACAGATCTGATCCGATCCTCTTTTTCGTCGTGAAATTGTATCTCCAGCCTCAGCGATGTCTATTACACAAATATCATTGGATTTGCGTCGTGAGAGGTACTTCTGGTTGTCACAACCTGGACTGAAAGATAGTATAGCCGAATTCAAAAGATGAACTCTTTGCTTTACCTGGAGTATCAACGACACATATAGTGCGATCATAATTCCATTCGAACTAGAGAATATGTTGTGTAAAATCACGTACAGTACATCTGAAACAGTTCGCTTCGTTCCAGTAAATAATATCACGTAAGGAATTTCCAACATAACAAGTTGAAGCACGACATACAATGTTGTTCGTTGTCTCGTACGAGTGTAGAAAGAATGTTTCTCTCCCTGTAGTAACAAGATTTCATCCACTTCACTCAATAGTGATATAATTTTGTAAACATGATTGACTTTGAAGCAAACGAATATCAAAAGAGAAACGATTACAGCTGTGCTCATTGTAATATAGTTGATAAAATAGAGAAATACTTCTTTCGAAGAAGTATGAAAACTTATGCTACAATAAATTAAAAGGCACAATGCAGACAAGGAAAGAATAATGCAAGTCACACTCCAAAGGAGTCCAAAGTGACGAAGGCAAAATTTATCTCCTTGTTTCTTGCCTCTACGGAAAGAGTACGGTGCTATTCCAATCAATTTACAAATCCAGGTTAAGCACGTCAGAGTTTCGTGAAGTCTTTGACAGGCCTCTGAATCTTCCATCATATGGAAAGCAATGCTAACTTGGTGGGTAACTGGAAGGATATCTGTACACTACTGATGGTTTTTGTATACTCGGCGATCGCATCGATTTCCACAATAACGCTTAAAATGTGCCACTTGTGATGTCGGTTGATAAAACGGAGTGTATGTTAAAAAAACAAAGGGAATAATTGGGATATGTTTTGTGTACACGACAATCGTGACATAGGGCAAGCGTGATTATCTGATCTTTCACGTGAAATATCTATGTTCGAGATACAAGAGAGAAAAATTGTAACATTCTCACTTGAAAGTTTTACTCTTGGGTAACTTAAAAAAAATAAAATATCGGAATAAGCTATATATGTTGAAAGAATTGAAAGACAGTATAAGAATGGGGATTGCAGCAATTTCAGAAGAAGAACTAATGTGATGTTAAAGCAAAATTTCTTAAAAGGTGTGAAAGTTATTTGGCGGTACAAAGACAACATTTTCAACATCTTCTATGACAACGGTAGGTGGTTACTGTAATTGTAATTTCATGAGCAAATTCTGCGCTTGAATATCCGACTCTGCCGGCAAAGAGCGTGCTTCAAGCCACCAAGTGCGGCCGCACTCAAGGATAGTCTTCTACATACTGGAAGACACAGTGAACATGCGTATCGAACCTTATTCTCAAACAGTTAACCTCTGTTCCTATCTCAAAGTGAGGGTCCAAGTTTTACAACCATACAGAACAATCGGTAATATAACTGTTTTATAAATTCTAACTTTCAGACTTTTGGACAACAGACCAGATGACAAAAACTTCTCAACCGAATAATAGCACGCATTTCCCATAGTTATTCTGCCTTTAATTTCCTCCCTAGTGTCATTTGTACAGGAACATCATTTTATTTTTACTTCAATTTTTATTGTACCTCAGTTTTCGAATGTACTTCACTCCCACCCCTTCTACTAATGAAGTTCAACCGTCCTCCACACAGATCCAAGGCCGCATATACAGTCATAGTAGCCTTACGGTCATAGTAAACAGTACGTTCCAAAAATATTTTCGAGTTTCCAGTGACGAAAGGCTTTCAATATTAAATCATTTTCGCACAGGAACTGTTGTCCACTTGCCTACGTCGTATCTCGGTTTCCCCCACCAGCTTTTATTCGCCAGCTACTGGCTGGGCTCTCTTAGATCTTTTCTGAGAACATTAATTTGTTAGGAATTGGACGTCTAAGTAATATTATACAACTGTTTAAAATAACTTAAACAAAAGGGCCTCGTTAAGTAATTATCTGTCACGTGATTTCCTCCCTTTCTACGACCCTACGACATAACCACTTGGACGGACAGTAGATAGAATGTCTGAGTAGTTTTATCTTTTCGGATCTGGCAGAAATGAAGATTGAATTTACAGTACGTAAGGTACTCTTTTTTATAGAGTAGGAACAGAATTATTCCACCATTAGTTTCTAGTACGAAAGACGAAACTGGTAATTGGAATTAGGTACAATAGTCTATAGTGCATGCTCTCTAGAACTGAAGCCTTATCGAAATTAACGGCCACCATTTTAAAAATGTGTTTAAATATCCATATTATGATTATTTTTCAATTTAACTTCATTCTCTATATTGTATGCTAATGTGCCGTAGACATTATAATATACACTGCATAATGAATGCGTCCACGTGGACAGCTCAGTTCGTGAGTAAAAGACTCATTGTTAATACTGTACTGTATTTTGATTAAACAAAAACGTAATGAAAATGATCAAACTCAAAAGCGCAATATTTCCTAGTTTACGTAAATGGATGAACTACTTTTCTTCCCTCTTATACCTAGTAAATTGATTTGTTTGTATATTACGCCAGTATCATCGAACTCCAGTCGTGGAAGGGGATAGCAAACGGCTTTGATGCAGAGGTATATGCAAGTTAATATTAAACATGTTAGTAAAAATAAAATGATGTCCTTGTATTTGTTACTTTTTCTCCAAGATATTTGAATTTTTCCACCTCTTCGAAGGATAAATCTCCAAATTTTTATATTCCCTCTTCGTACAATATTCTGGCCACGAGACATAATCATATAGGCTACTTTGTCTTTTCCGGATTTACATCCAAACCTATCGCTTTACTTGCTTCAAGTAAAATTTCTGTGTTTTCCCTAATCTTTTTTTGATTTTTTCCTAATATATTCACGTCATCCGCATTGGCAAGAAGCTGATGTAACCCCTTCAATTCCAAACTCTCTCTGTTATCCTGAACTTTCCTAATGGCATATCCTAGAGCGAAGTTAAAAAGTAAAAGTGATGGTGCACCTCCTTCCTTTAGCCCACTGTGAACTGGAAATGCTTCAGACAGAAGCTGGCATTTGGGATGATTATTTATTTTAATTCTTAGTTGATTTATTCCAAGGTTTCAAAATTTTTACACAACAATACTTACACTTAAAAATGTTACATAGTCTGTGCTAAAACTATACAGTACGAAGTAATAACTCCAAATGTAGTGTACAGGAAAGCTAAATTTATGGTGAAGAAACCACAAGCCGTAAATTCCACTGTTCCATAAATCACTTGCACAAAAGTCTTTGCAATTCATTCTTCAAATCCATCGGGATATCGAAGCGTATAACCAACTTTCGAACATGAGTTACACAAGACCTACATTCATCCGCTGTTAAATGGCAAGACTCTCATATTTCAAATAGTAGCAATAATATTATAGACGTAAGAATTAATAGAAATAACAAATTGTATTCCGTCTTGACACCAACGTCTCTGATAATGAGGGACAGTAGATAATGCAACATGTTGATTACAGTAGAGAATATCCAGCATGAAGCGGCGAAAATAGGAAATCCCAAAGTAGAGTTAATTGTTTGCACAGTGTCATGCAGTTTACTGTGTATGAGACTCCAATTATGTACTAGCCTCATGGCTCTTGTGGTTTCCCAAGATGATGTAAGTCTTCCAACAGCACTGTCGATTGTGATTTTACAAGTGCTCCGTTCTAATGGATCTTTATGACTGTAGCAGCCTGAATTGAAAGATTGAAGTGCGAAATTAAGAAGCTTGTATCTCTTCTTAACGTGAAGCACTAAAGACACAAATAATGTTATCATAATTCCATTTGAAATCAAGAATAATAGATATATAACTGATACTGAAGGTACTGATTTGGCGTTGTAAACTGTTAAAAAATATACTGGGAATGGAATCCCCCAGATAATGATTTTAATTAACAGAAATGCCGATGTTTCTCTTTTGATCTGATATTATAACAGCTTTTTGTCTTTAGCATGTAGAAGAATTTTATTTACTTCAATAAACTGATCAATAATTTGTGAAACATTATTGATCTTGGCGAAAGTAAACAGCAATAATGTTGATAGAATAGTGACACGAATGGAAATCCAATTGAGGATATGCAGAAACAAAACCTTGGAAGGAAGTTTTGAATGTATTTGTTGATACAATAGATAACAAGAACAAGACAGCACGAAAATGATGCACAGCACAGACCACCAAAATCCGAAGCATCCAACATAACTCATCTTCCCACGTCCCTTGTATCTGCGAAACGAGAAATGAGCAAAGCCAAGACATTTACAAATGGAGATTAAGAATTTAATAGCGGAGTAGATGTTCTCACCAGACTCAGAATCGTCCATTGCGGAGAGCTTAACTGCTTGCAGTCTAGACGATCAACAAACTTCGACTGCTAGTTTATGTACAACTGTCCACAATATCGTACATTGATGCTATCAGAAGATAAATTTGTTTTCGAATAATATTTGCCTTTGGCTTCCTCAATTTTTTTGAGAAAGTATGAAAGGCATGATAAATATCAGAAGTCTCAAACTCGCTACCTGTGTAGTGTATTGTGGTGCGTATAAATTTTTATAACAAATAAAAAACATCATTCTTCAAGACGTTATCAGCAGGCTTCGAGACTTCGGACCCAATAGAACAGTTCAGTGGTAAATCCGCATAACGGCGTATTGGGTAAAGCGTACACTGGGTGAGGGTACTGTAGAATGAATGCCAACAAATACGCAAAGGAAAACGCTCTGGATTTGAAGGTTCTGACGAATAATTTGGTTTTTATACAAGTCTATTTTCAAACTGTGTCTGAAACTATTACACGGTTAGAAAAGTCAGAGCAAGAGATGTCGGAAGACCTCAAATTAGTTGAGGAAATGACACAGAGATTTAATGAGACACCGAAGTACACCGGTTACTGAACGTGTGAAACAAAAGTAGAAATCAATTTTATGTAAAAATAACGGATATGGAACATTGTATAATATACACAGCAAATTAGTGTACATAGAGTCACCCGAGAATAAAGGACTGTCTCTTAGAGACTGCAGTGATGTTAGGTTTTTTCGTTTTGCTTCTATCACGTCATGCGACGTAGAGTGCAGCAGTAAAATGTCATTGAAAAACCATTTTTTTTACACTCGCGCCCTGACTTAAAAAAAACTGTGGTGACCATAGCAACGAATAGAGTGAACGCTTTAACCAAGACATCCGTACCATGGGGCACTGTTACCAAGGCCACTGGAAACCTTCAGTAATGGTTGATTACTGTTGGTTTCTTTTTAGGAGACGGATGAGACAGCATACAAAAGGAAAACATTGTAATAGGATTTTGCTGAAAATTGCCATTCAACATTGCCAATAATAAGATTTTGGATTAGTATGAATTATGCTAGTGCTTTTTTTTTGGTATATATGTATGAAAAATTTCATGGGTCCTCAGTGTTATGTTCGCATTTAAATGGTAAATGTTTGCCAATATTTTGGTACTATTTTTGTGTTAGTCTTGTGTATCTAGAAAATTTCATGTCATAAAAAGAAATGGATTTTCCATTGAATTCAGCACTCGAAAATTAGATAGAACCACCCATTTACAAACCAGATACAGCAAATAGTTTCAATTTGTTGAGTAGCTTTATTTGTCTCTTTATATAGCATGTATGAGAATGTATATATTTTATGCTCGACCATGCAGAAATGTAGTAATTATACACTTGGTAGCAGCCCTTTAATGGATCTCATTAAAGTACACCTATTCATTAAAGTTCAGGTTTTCCACCAATCAGAAAGCAATATGAAAGCGCAAATATCGATTATTCTCGGATATTCAATCGAAAGACAACTAGCGAAACGTCAAGGAGGCTGGAAATCCAGTACTGTCGCAGAAGGTTATGTTCTGTTACTATAATAATCAGCGTTAATTGTAAATAATATTCAAATAAATTCAATTTGTCATCTCGTTTTTCAATGTCTAAATCAATTTCCAGGTTATATCAAGATGAATGTTCATTTTACTCTCTAGATTATATCAAGGTCAATGACATTTGAGGGCTTAGAACGAAAAACAGGTAAGTGACATTATTAAAAAAAAATGAGGTAAGTGAGTGTTGTGATAGCCCAAAAGGATGTTTCTTTGGGATAAAATCAGGTAAGTGATCACATTGTGCAGTGCTGCTATATGGGCATCATTTCACCAGACTAGTATATAATATTTCATTGCATGTAGAACTTTAACTGTAATTTCCTCAAAACTAGGTTTCCGTCACTTATCTGCTTTCTGTTCTAAGCCCCTCATTTGTTCCTCGAAAAAAATCAATACTTTCGCGTCTGCGCACATCTCACAATTTACGAGATATTGCACAAGGTCGCTTCCTCTCCCCAGTCAGATAAGAATAATATGAATACTTATGAATAATTTCAAGTTAGAGATATGGTCGAGCATAACAGGTTGTATGAAACTTGCCTATAATGGTAATTAAGACACTCGTATGAAAATTATGAAACTCGCTTGCGCTCGTTTCATAAACATACTCGCATCTTAATTACTACCATTATAGGCTGGTTGCATAATGTACTATTTTGAAAGAGAAATGTAAATTTCCTGGAATGATTTGAGAAACGAAGATTAAACAAGTATAGAATAGACAGTTTTGTATATAATAGATTATGTTATAAGCCTTTGTTTCTTTTGAAGTATCAAGATATGAAAGAAAACATGTTTGTTTCCTAATATTCTACAGTTTTATTTCCAATTATACGTAATTGGAGTAAATGTGTTGAATGCTACTTATAGCTCTCCTATTTTTAATTTGATGGAGAATACCAAAGGTGTAAGTGTTGAAGAGGAATATTTTGAACTAGTTTTCATGTTTTTAATTTATAAAGCTTGCATCAAGGTGTCTTGTTTTTAGAATCACACCATATACGTACTTCTCAATTTTTTACAGAATTGTTTCCGATCTCTGATAACGAATTTGAATGACATCATGTGGGTCAGGAGTCACACGACAGTTGAACTGCGGCGCGAGGTAACAGACCAGTAGTAAGTGATCTCATAGTCAGAGTGCACGGCGACTCACAGCAGAAATTTCCAAGAAAATCGAGCTTCTTTGGGAGGCGTACATTACAACCCTTTCCAATGCCAAGTACAGATAAGTGAAAAAAAAATAAGCCTGCAATAAATGACATTTCGTTATTTTCAAGAAAGGCATCATCAGTGTACTTAATAAGATTGGTAAAGCTCGAATGGAATTAATTTGTATCATCTCATGGGATGCGGCGACTTGTGACGGTGGGTGGATTTGCTTACTTTTTACACTCAGGAATTAATCTCAACCGAGCTTTGCCAGTCTTATTAGGTACACACAAGATGCCTTTTGTTTGGAAATAACGAAACCACGTTTTTGCAGGCTCCAATGATTTTCACGTAACTGTACTTGGCATCGGAAAGGGTTGTTATGTACACCTACCAAAAAATCTCGATTTTCTTGGGCATTGCTACTGTGATACACCGTGCACTCTAATTATGAAATCACTCACTACTGGTCTGTCACCTCCCGCTGCAATTCAGCTTTCGGTGGTGATTCCTGACACACATTACGTCATTCAAATTCGTTATCAGAGATCGGAAACAACTCAGTATTCTTGTAGTCTCAAAACGTAAGAAATAATACATCATGCAATTTGCAAATTATTATTTTGTAATTTATTTTTAAATTAATTAACCCAATGTATGTGTACATATCGAAGTGCTTCAGTATATCAATTGAGGACCGTTTGTGCAAAACTTGCTAACGGAAAAAACTGAATGGAGACAAATTGAATATAGGTGCAACCACCACACTTTGACATTCACAAAGTGCCTGCATTGGACCCTATTTGTAGCCAACTTCTTCACTCACCTGGCTCCTTGCTTTACTTTCATTAATAAAATTGTTTTAGGGTGTGCTGGTTATTAGCCAAAACAGCACCCGAGTCCGGTGGTGGGGCTGCCACCTAAGCCTCCAGACCTGCACTCCTCGGATCTTGAGGGAGGAGCAAGGACATTTCCTCCCTTGCTCATTTCCTATGGGTTTCCCGCCAAAACTTGGCTGGCTATCTGCAGTGGTTTCCCACTGTGCGATGGAGAAGCCACTGCTCTACGCCACTATAGAATAGAATGTTTTATTTTCGCTGGCAGATTTAATGTCATAAGACTTTTCTCTTCCATTCAACTAGCCTTAATCAATACAACATTCGCATATGTATCTAAATTATGAATATTTATAATACACTAAAGATTCTCCGGCAGTATTTCTCAGTTAAATTTTAACGACTAGTAAATGACGCAAATCTGGCTTTCAAGTAGTAGGTCCCTGTAAAGCAGGTTTGAATAATTTCAAGGAAAAATTGTTCCGAGGCCAGGTACCGATCCAGGGACCCTTCCCTTAGCGCACGAATACCCTCCCGACTGAGCTACCCCAGGAACTATACACCACACCGTCATAATTTTTACTTTATATCCACAAAACTCAAATGGGCTCACAAGACGGCAGAACCCAACTTTGAGTGCACACAAATACTGTGTGACTTAAATTGTGGCTTTCTTTTAACGTACCTCCAGTAACGAATATATTACGCAAATCCGGCTTTCAAGTAGGTGCTGATATTGCGCCCTTCCACGTCGACGAGGCATACCTGCACTAGTTTTAACGTTTCCACTTCGTTTGGAAGCTCTACACTGACTGAGAAAGACATAACATTGACATTATTGGTGACACAACATACGTCACTGTTGGGCATATGTCTACGTCATCTCTTTGGAAACGTAATCAATTATTGGTGGAATACTGTTCTACACATCTTCCGAGTTTGGAGTGATTCGGGACATTCTTTCTAGGTGTTCCACTTTTCACAAAGAGTAGTGTAGATTATAAATTCTTTTTACAAATTTTAATCAATATCAACCTAAAAAAAAACATAAACAACAATATGAAGTATACAGTACATTTCATTAAAAATGTAAGAATATTAACATTACAACATGAGAAAATGTACCTCAAAAATACGTGAGAATGTAGCTTTCACAGTTTGCATGGAATTCAAATTCAAGAGTTCAGCCATTTAAATATGGCGTAATTTTTATGCTTCCAATCGCCGCAGAGTACAGTGAAATTTGCTCAGCACCCAAATAAATTATTGATAAATTCACGTTTCACACACTCATCGTAAATAAACCAAAATGCGATTTTTCTCTGAAAATGATCGAAATTTTACCCATTTCCTGCTTTAAAGAGAAACTAAATCATTTTGAAATAATTCGTTAAATAAAATAATTTTGTAATCTGGTAGACCTTGTTTATGTAATTAACGATATAGCCTATTTTAAAATTAATAATGTGTAAGCAGTACTGAGATTTGCAGAATATTTAGTTTTAGAAAAATGATTATCAGTTCATTTCCCTTCATTTATGAGTGACTCGTATGTTTCAGAAACCGGTAATAATAATTTATAGTAATATGCTTTAATTAATGTCCAGTGCTATTAATGATGTTTATTTCACAGAGCATTAAATGACATGCCAACCCTTCATTAAGATGTCACTGATAATTTCAAAATAATATTTTTTTATGTATATCAAAATTTGCTATAATGTTCCGTTCTAGAAAGAATAAAAGATAGTTACAATTTAACACATTTCCTATGCTGGTGTATCTGTGAATCTGGTGCTTCACATTGGAAATCAAGCAACACGCAAGAAATTCATTTGCTACGTTCATTCGAGAACGACAGATTTTGATTAAAAAAATCAATGGAATTTGTTAAGAGCAACCTTGCTGAAGGTCTCAATTGTACTGTAAACACCAAAGTGAAGGCAACCTCCTATTTTCACCATGGAAAAATTCGGTATTAGTGAAGAAATTTATTCGACATTTAAGTACTTGATCTACATTGCAAAAGTGATAGGAATGGCGCCATACTCATTTCGTAGACACAAACAAAATGGAAGGAAGCACAATTGCAATTTGAGCTTTGGAATGTGTTGGAGTTTGTTATGCATTATTTTCATGATTTGTGCCTCATGTTTTGCGATATATGAACAAATTGATATAAAACGTTCAGCTAAGGATTTATTTTTGGTTCTTCTGTGGAATATTTCACTGTCTGGAACTAGTATTGTATCTTTGCTCACGTTTGTTTGTCTGAAGAAGTATCACGTTCCCCAGATAGTTACACTGCTGGATGAAGTGGACCACATTTTGTTACTGTCGAAAGAAAAACATCGATTCTATGTCCGAATGAAAATTCAAACGACAATTTACATTCTTCTGCAAGTAGTAGTTATCGAAATTCCTTTCGTA
Organism: Periplaneta americana; assembly: GCA_025594305.2. NCBI lineage: Eukaryota > Metazoa > Arthropoda > Insecta > Blattodea > Blattidae > Periplaneta > Periplaneta americana. The sequence continues at coordinate 42,999,282 of JAJSOF020000003.1, read as the reverse complement.
ATGAGATTTTCCAAAGTTGGCTTGGGATTGCCATTTTTGTGTTTCTTGAATTTGTTCTATATTTCAAATGGTGTTATGATCACATTATTTGTCATATTAGTACTAAACGTTAAGAAGAGATACAAACTCTTGAATTCTGAACGTAAAAATTTCAATTCTGCACATCGCATACAGAAAGACGTCTTGCATCTGAGTCGTAACATAATATGTGTAATAGATATCGAGAACGCCGTTGACAGCATTTCACCACCACAAGTGACAACACGACAAATGCTTAAAATTATTCACAACTGGAGACTTATTCATAGTAAATTTTATGACATTGTTCAAATAATTAACTCTGTTTTTGGGTTTCCATTTTTCGTGGCTTCTTGTTGGATATTCTGTAGTGTTATAAATATCCTGTTGTATATGCTGTACGTTGTGAAATTCGCTGATGTTGTTCAACCTGAAAGTCCTACTCTAATTTCTGTGGAAACTATATTGACTCTTACATTGGTGACATTAGCGATGTTATTCCAAGTTTGTGTGTTTTGCCATTTGACAGCGGAAGAATCCAAGAATTGTGTATGTCAAGTGCGGAAGTTGTTTCTTCTCCAGGGTCTCCCGTTGAATGTGGCAACAGAATTACAAAGACTTCTGGTCCATGTGAATTATGGCACAGTAGACTTTACAGCGTGTGGATTTTTTACTATTAACTTGTCATTTCTGTACACATTAGCGGGAGTGATCGCTTCTTATTTTGTGGTGTTAGCTCAAACTATGTAAAAATATATTAGACATTTCATAATTAGCCCATCTCTTATTGGATGTAGTAATGATTTGCTTCTCAGGAAATCTTCCAAGTTTCCCTTGGAGCGCATTTCAAAATTTGTGCACGAGTACGTAATGTAACAGTAGGTTAAATAAAAGAATATGCTGCCAGTGGGAAATGTGAAGTACACTAATATATCACACGAACTGTATACCATATTTATTTGAAAAGTATTCATCCATGTTGTTGGAAATCTGAAACAGTATACAGTTTTGTTTGCGATGCTTCAGTTACCATAGTGTACAGCCATAGCGGAAATATAATCATTCTCTCCTGGACTGTCTTTACCACTGGCAGATAATATTACATTTCATTGTGAATATTAAGTCGTAAGACACTGACTTACATTAGGAGTTTACCTCAATTGTAGTGCACGTTTAAATATATTATACAACTTTATTTCATTAATGACTATAGGACAATTTACTCAATTACTAGAATAACGTTATTGTACCCTTTACATTTATATCCTATATTTTTGTGTCAGATTGTGTAATTGCACATACATTTCTAGGAGACATTTCATTTATACAGCATTTGCCAGTACACAAATAGTCGTGGTGTGTTTGGATTTAATGTGTTGCAAGTTTCTGCAGTTTGTATAATGCGATTAGAAGTTACTCTGTCTTCTTACTGCATGTGGTGTCTAATTTATGCACTGGTTGACAGCCAGTTTGCGTCTTGCGTGTTATACAGCAATTAATATCAATCGTTTTTTGTAGAATCCAAGTATGCTTTAGAATTTCTGTATCACGTAATGTTTTTGGGTTTTTTTAGATATTATATAGAATTTTAATACGTTTATGCCTTTTGTGTTGTCATTTTTTCAGGGAAATTATATAATGAATTGGTGACTATTCTGGTGACACTATATTGTAGCAGATATTCGAATTTCCCAATTATTTTTCCTTCAAGCAATTAGGCTAATTTCAGTCAGCATAGATGAACAATTTTTGTCACAAACAGGTATTCATCGCATACAAGTAGTCTTCATATAAGATTGTGATGGCAAAATTTTAAGAATCCAAATTATCTCATTATTAAGGAAACATGGTGAATAGGAAGTATATGAGGAAGTTCAATGTTTCTCTACTGAAGGATCTACACGGCGTGCTGACATCATAATAATTGACCGAGATAAAAAAACTGATCTCATTCTTGACCCCACTGTAAGGTTCGAAATTAATGAATATCAACCAAAGCAGATACTTTTACCTCCATGCTGTGATGATCTCAGTCATAAATATAATATTCAAGATTGGAATATCATTGGACTTATATTTGATCCGCGAAGAACAATTTCCAAATTTAAATTGGAGATCCTCAGAAAATTAAAGGTTCCTGAGAAGACTCTTCAGACAATTGCATCAACCGTTTTAAAATCTTCATTGAATATCTTCAATTACCATCTCTATTCATCTTTATAATATTCAATGTATATTATTAAATTTATTTCCAATAAATTTTTATCGTTTTGATACCTACCAAATCTTGTCTCAGAATATATTTTTTTAATTTCATTATATATTTTTTTAACATTAATTTACATTTTCTGTTTTGTTCATTTGAACTGATTAGGATGCCGATATTTTAAATCCAAGATTTGGACGGCTATCGTCTCGATGATATCATCTCTCTCTCTGTACAAATATAATAATCCTTGTTATGTTATGCTTGCGTCATCAATTTTCATCATGTATTTAATTATATTGTTAAGGAAAATAGAGTGTCACACACTGGAGCTAAAAAATATATATCACAATAGGAAGATTCGCTGTCTGAAAAATAAAATATTGGCCTGGAAGAGGCCATTCGTTCCATGTGTTCCACTTTTCACAAAGAGTAGTATAGAATATAAATTCTTTTCACAAATTTTAATCAATATCAAACTGAAAAAAAAACATAAACAATAAAATGCAGTGTACATTTCTTTAAAAATGTAAGAATATTTACACTTAGAACATGAGAAAATGTACCGGAAAAAAACGTGAGAAAATAGCTTATTACAGTTTGCATGAAATTCAAATTCAACAGGTCAGCCATTTAAATATGGCGTAATTTTTATGCTTCCAATCGCCGCAGAGTTTACTGAAATTTGCTAAGTATCCAAATGATTTATTGCTGAATTCACGTTTCACACACTTATGGAAAATAAACTAAAATGCGATTTTAGACTAAACATGACCGAAATTTTATCCATTTCCTCCCTTAAAGAGAGACGAAGACATTTTGAGATTATTCGTCAAATAAAATAATTTTGTACCCTGCTAGTCTTTGTTTATGTAATTAACGATATAGCCTATTTTAAAACTAATAATGTGTAAGCAGTACTGAGATTCCTACGATATTTAGTTTTAGAAAATCACTTATCAATTTATTTCTCTTCATATAGGAGTGACTCGTATGTTTCAGAAACCGGTAATAATAATTTATAATAATATGCTTGAGTTATGTCCAGTGCTTTTATGATGTTTATTTTACAGAGCACTTGAATGACATGCCAGCCCTTCATTAAGATGTCACTGATAATTTCAAAATAATATTTTTATGTATATCAAATTTTTGGTATAATGTTCCGTTCTAGAAAGAATAAAAGATAGTTACAATTTAACACATTTCTCATGCTGGTGTATCTGTGAATATAGTGCTCCACATTGTAAATCAGGCAACACGCAAGAAATTTATTTGCTAAGTTCATTCGAGAACTACAGATTTTGATAAAAAAAATCAATGGCATTTGTTAAGAGTAACCTTGTTGAATGTTTTAGTTGTACTGTAAACAACAAAGTGAAAGGAAGTTGCTATTTTCACTATGGAAGAACTCGGTAATAGTGAAGAAATTTATTCTACATTTAATTACTTGATCTACATTTCAAAAGTGATAGGAATGGCGCCCTACTCATTTCGTAGACACAAACAAGATGGAAAGAAGCACAATTGCAGTTTGAGCTTTGGAATGTGTTGGAGTTGGTTATGCATTATTTTGATGATAAGTGTCTCATGCCTTTCAATATATGAACAAATAGATAACGAACTTTCTGCTAAGGATTTATTTTTGAGCCTTCTGGGGAAAACTTCTCAATGTGCAACTAGTATAGTATCTTTGCTCACGTTCGTTTGTCTGAAGAAGTATCACGTTCCCCAAATAGTTAGACTGCTGGATGAAGTGGACCACATTTTGTTACTGTCGAAAGAAAAACATCGATTCTATGCTCGAATGAAAATTGAAACGACAATTCACATTCTTCTGCAAGTAGTTGTTATAGAAATTCCTTTCGTATTAGTCCTAAATGTTTCCAGTGTTGACTTGGGATTGTCAAATTTGTGCTTCTCGAATTTGATCTATATTTCAAATTGTGTTATGATCACATTATTTGTCATATTTGTACTAAACGTTAAGAAGAGATACAAACTCTTGAATTATAATATTAAAAATTACCTTTCTGCACATCACATACAAAAAGACTTCTTGAATCTGAATCGTAATGTAATGTGTGTAATAGATGTCGAGAACGCTGTTGACAGTGTTCCAGCATCACAAGTGACAACACGAGAAATGCTTAATATTATCCACAACTGGAGACTCATACACAGTAAACTTTATGACACTGTTCAAATAATTAACTCCACTTTTGGGTTTCCATTTTTCGTCGCTTCCTGTTGGATATTCTGTACTGTTATAAATATGGTATTGTATATGCTGTACATTGTGGCATTCGCTCATGTTGCCGAACTTGAAGGTCCTATTCTAATTTCTACAGCAACTGTATTGGCTGCTACTTTAGTAACATTAGTGATGTTATTCCAAGTTTGTGTGTTTTGCCATTTGACTGCTGAAGAATCCAAGAATTCTGTGTGTGAAGTGCGAAATTTTTTTCTACGCCAGGGTCTTCCGTTGAATGTGGCAACAGAATTACAAAGACTTCTTGTCCATGTGAATTATGGTACAGTAGAATTTACAGCGTGTGGCTTCTTTACTATTAAAGCGGGAGTGATCGCTTCTTATTTTGTGGTGTTAGCTCAAACTATGTAAAAATTCATTAAAAATTTCGTTATTAGTGCTCCACTTATTGCATGTGGTAATGATTTTCTTCTCAGGAAATCTTCCAAGTTTCCCTTGGAACGGATTTCAAAATTTATACACGAGTACATAATAAAGGTGGATCAAATAAAATAATATGCTGCCAGTGGGATATGTGATGTACACTAATATATCACACTAATATTATAATGTCTTTGTTTGAAAAGTTTGCATTAATGGTGTTGGAACATTGAAAGATTATACAATTGTCTGCGATCACTCAGTTAACATAGTGTACAGTCATATACAAAATATAACCATAGCGTCCTGGACTATCTTCACCACTGACAGATGTTACATTTCATGGTGAAAATGAAGTAGTAAGACACTGACTAACATTACGAGACTATCTGTATTGTAGTGTATGTTTTAACATGTGAAGGGTTCAGAACCATACTGGGCCAAGCGCCATTTTCTAAAACCTTGGAAAACAAGGGTTAAAATGAAGTTATCACTATAATACAATGGAAAAATATAGCAAGTAATATAAAGTATACACATTAAAACTAAATGATATGTCAATCTTCATTAAAGTTTTGCATTCACCTAACTTTACAATTTGCTTTCTCCGTTTTTAATAAATGGCGCTTTGGCCACTATGGCGCTGAACACTTTATATTATACAACTTTATTTCATTAATGCATGTAAAAAATTTACTCAATTATTAGAATAAGTTACTGTTCCCTTCACATTTGTATTCCATATTTTGTGTGTCAGATTTGTAATTGCACACACATTTATATGAGATATTTCATTTATACAGCATTTATATACCAGTACACAAAGAGTCGTGGTGTGTTTGGATTTAATGAGTTGCAAGTTTCTGCTGTTTGTACGAGTATATTGCGATTAGAATTTACTCTTGCCGTATATTTACTTAATGTGATGTGTTATTTATGTAATGGTTGACATACGTTTTGCGTCTTGTGTGTGATGCAGTAATTAATATCAATCTTTGGTTGTAAAATAGAAATATGCTTTGGAATTTCTGTGTCACGTGGGTTTTTTTATATACCTTAGACTTTATATAGAATACCCTATACGTTTATGTTTTTTGCGTTCTCATTTTTTTTTCAGGGAAATTATGTAATAAATTAGTGGCTATATTGGTGACACTCTATATTTGGATGTAATATAGCCTACTGTGGAACAAGTCTTCAAAAGAATATTTTTTCATAGTGACTGGTCTACTAGATAACTACAAGAATATGGAGTATACGAGTAAAATGCCAGTGAAAAAAAAAAAAAACATTTTTTTACACTCGCACCCTGACTTAAAAAGACTGTGGTGCTTGTAGCAATGAATAGAGTGAACGCTTTCACCAAGACATCCTTACCATGGGGCACTGTTGCCAAGGTCACTGGAAAACTTCAGTAATGGTTGATTACTGTTGGTTTCTTTTTAGGTAGACGGATGAGACACCATACAAAAGGAAAACATTGTCGTCGCATTTTGCTGAAAATTGCCATTCAACATTGTCAATAATATGATTTTGGATTAGTGTGAATTATTGTAGTGCTTTTTTTTGGTATATATGAATTTTTTATGTTACCAAGAAAACTTTCATGGGTCCTAAGTGTTATGTTTGCACTTAAATGGTAAATGTTTGCCAATATTGAAGTACTATTTTTGTGTTAGTGTTGTGTATCTAGAAAATGTGATGTAATAGAAAGAAACGAATTATCCATTGAATTCAGCAACCGAAAATTAGGTAAAACCACCCATTTACAAACCAGATACAGCAAAAAGTTTCAATTTCTTGAGTAGCGTTATTCGTCTCTTTGTATTTCATGTATGAGACTTCTATAGCTGTGTATATTTTTTGAAATAGAAATGTAAATTTGCTGGAATTATTCGAGAAACTAAGATTAAACTAGTGTAGAATAGACAGTTATGCATATAATAGATTATGTTATAAGACTTTGTTTCTTTTGATGTATCAACATATGAAGATAACATGTTTGTTTCCTGATGTTTTCGGTTTTATTTCCAATTATACATAATTGGAGCAAAAGTGTTCAATACTGCTTATAGCTTTCCTATTTTTAATTTTATGTAGAAAACCAAAGATGTAAAGGTTGAAGAGGAATATTTTGAACTTGTTTCAAGAATCATGTTTTTAATTTATAAAGGTTGCATCAAGGAGTCTGTTTTTAGAATCACACCATATACGTACTTCTCAATTTTTTACAGAATTGTTTGCGATCTCTTATAAGGGATTTGAATGACATTAGCGTCATTCAATCACACGACAGTTGAACTGCGGCGCGAGGTTATAGACCAGTAGTGAGTGATCTCATAGTCAGAGTGCAAGGCGACTCACAGCAGAAATTCCCAAGAAAATCGAGCTTTTTGGGAGGCGTACATTTCGACCCTTTACAATGCCAAGTACACTGAAGTGAACATAGAAGATGCCTGCAATAAACCAGGTTTCTTTATTTCCAAGAAAGGCATCTTCTCTGTATTTGATAAGATTCGTAAATCTCGAAAGGAATTAATTTGTATCATCTCGTGGAGTCTGGCGACTTGTGACGTGGGAGGGTGGATTTGCCTTCTTTTTCCAATCTGGAATTAATCGCATCTGAGCTTTGCCAGTCTTATTAAATACACACAAGATGCCTTTTTTGGAAATAATGAAACCAGTTTTTTGCAGGCTCCTATGATTTTCACGTAACTGTACTTTGCTTCGGAAAGGGTTATTATGTACCCCTCCCAAAAAGTCTCGATTTTCTTGGGCATTGCCACTGCGATACGCTGTGCACTCTGATTATGAAATCACTCACTGCTGGTCTGTCACCTCTCGCTGCAATTCAGCTATCGGTGCGATTCCTGACACATGACGTCATTCAAATTCGTTATCGGAGATCGGAAACACATCTGTATTCTTGTTGTCTCAAAACGTAAGAAATAATACATTATACCATTTCCAAACTATTATTTTGTAAATTAGTCTGAAATTAATGAACACAATGTATGTGTACATATCAAAGTGCTTCAGTAAATCAGTTCACCGTTATGTGTAATAACAAGTCTATGAATTAAACAACAAATTATATACAAAAGCTAATCAAAAGAAATTAATAGTAATGACACCTAAGATTTTCCCATTTTGTTGTGAAGTGGAGGGTCTACTGGGACCGATTACGAGACCTGGAAGACTTAAATCGAAGTTTTTGGGATGAGATACAACAGATCAATCGAGCAGTGTTGTTGAAAATGTTAAACGATAATCAAGACAGTCTTATGCTTTGTTTGGCAGTGAGTGGGATACATTTTGAATACCACTGTGAACTGGTATCTGTCATGATAGCCTATTATATGCACAATGTACAGTATAGTTGGTCATAACAAATTGTTCTGGATTATTGTGCAAGAAATTCTGTGTATTGTGCCAGTGCATGTAGTTACCGTTTATAAAGATTAAAACCAATTTTCATGGTATTACAATTTAATAATAAAAAAGAAGCTCTAATTAAGGAAAAATTTCTTCGATCAGAACAATACAACTTAAATCATAATGCTAACACTGCAAATTTAGTGTGGGTTCAGTGTATACGATATTCGAACATTTTGTGGTTGCTTCAGAGCCTAAAGAAACTGAAAAATTCTTTATCCTTACAAACAATGTCGCTCCAACGGTAGCCTATATGAGTACATGTAAGATGAAAAATTCATTGCCGCAGAAATTAAGGCCCAAAAGATTCTATATATTTTACACCAAAGAATTAAGTTTACGCCAGAAAATAGCTATTGAAAATCGACAGAATGGTGAGTCAGTAGATCATTATACAGAAGCATTAAATTTACTGAGACTATGGCCATACCAAAGAAGGCTTGCTATAACCTGGTGGTTGGTAGTCGTCTGGCTAAGCAACCCAAGTTGAACAGCCAGGAACAATCAGCAGCGTGGTCTGCTACATGGCGTGTCGCCTAGCAACTATCCATGTCAATACTGCCAAAGAGCACCAACATTTTTAACTAAGGTTACTGAAAATACATTAGAACTTATTCTATTATTTCACTCACTTCTTAAATTCAGAAGATTTTCAAAACTTTCTTCACCTTTGAATATATCTATACAGGATGTTTAGAAATAATTTAAGTAGATAATGTTCCTCCTAACTCAGAATGGAGCATTTCGTGTAATAATGCAGGAATAATTAAGAGCATGTTTCGTTTTGCAAAACATTATTTTGCGTAATTTGCAAGTGTAATATTTAATCTGCTCTCAAAAAAGCTGAAAGTTAATATTTATAAAACAGATTATGTTACCGATATTCCTGTATGGTTGTGAAACTTGGACTCTCACTTTGAGAGAGGAACAGAGGATAAGTGTATTCGAGAATAAGAATAGAATAGGATGTTTTATTTTCGCTGGCAGATTTAATGCCATAAGAACTTCTCTTCCATTCAACTAGCCTTAATCAATACAACATTGACATAGTATCTAAATTATGAATATTTATAATACACTAAAGATTCTCCGGCAGTATTCTTCAACAATATGCAGTATATATTTCATTAAAAATGTAACAATATTTACATTAGAACATGAGAAAATGTACCTGAAAAAAACGTGAGAATGTAGCTTTCACAGGTTTGCATGGATTTCAAATTCAAGTGTTCAGCCATTTAAATATGGCGTAATTTTTGTGCTTCCAATCGCTGCAGAGTTTAGTGAAACATGCTCAGCATCCAAATAAATTATTGCTAAATTCATGTTTAACACTGTCATGGAAAACAAACCAAAATACGATTTTTGACTGAAAATGACCGAAATTGTACCATTTCCTGCCTTAAAGAGAAACTAAGACTTTTTGAGATAGTTCGTTAAATAAAATAATTTTGTAACCTGCTAGATCTTGTTTATGTAATTAACGATATAGCTCACTTTAAAACTAATAATGTGTAAGCAGTACTGAGAGGTGTAGGATATTTAGTTTTAGAAAAATTCTTATCAGCTCATTTCCTTCATTTAGGAGTGACTCGTATGTTTGAAATACCGGTAATAATTTATAATAATATGCTTGCATTATGTCCAGTTTTTCTAGGATGTGTATTTCACAGAGCATTTGAATGACATGCGAGCCCTTCATTAAGATGTCACTGATAATTTCAAAATAACATTTTTCATGTATATCATAATTTGCTGCAATGTTTCGTTCCACAAGAAATTTAAGATAATTACAATTCGACACACTTTCTATACTGGAGTATCTGTGAATCTAGTACTTTAGATTGGAAATCAAGCGACACGCAAGCAATTTGCTACGTTCATTCGAGAACGACAGAGTTTGATTAAAAAATCAATGGAATTTGTTAAGCGAAACCTTGCCGAAGGTTTCATTTGTACGGTAGACAACAAAGTGAAGGCAACCTGCTACTTTCACTATGGAAGAATTCAGTAATAGTGAAGAAATTTATTCCACATTTAAGTGCTTGATATGCATTGCAAAAGTGATAGGAATGGCGCCATATTCATTTCGTAGACACAAACAAAATGGAAAGAAGCACAATTGCAATTTGAGCTTTGGAATGTATTGGAGTTTGTTGTGCATTATTTTGATGATTTGTGCCTCATGTTTTGTGATATATAAACAAATTGGTACAAAACGTACTGCTAAGGATTTATTTTTGGCCCTTCTGTGGAATATTTCACTGTGTGGGACTGGTATAGTATCTTTGCTCACGTTTGCTTGTCTGAAAAGATATCACGTTCCCCTGATAGTTAGACTTCTGGATGAAGTGGACCACATTTTGTTACTGCCGAAAGAAAAACATCGATTCTATAATCGAATGAAAATTCAAACGACAATTTACATTCTTTTGCAAGTAGTATTTATCGAAATTCCTTTCGTAATAAGACTTTCCAAAGTTGACTTGGGATTGGCATATTTGTGTTTTGTGAATTTTTTCTATATTGAAAATAGTGTTATGATCACATTATTTGTAATATTAGTGCTGAACGTTAAGAAGAGATACAAACTCTTGAATTCTGATCTTAAAAATTTCAATTCTGCACAAATCATACAGAAAGACTTCTTGCATTTGAATCGTAATGTAATGTGTGTAATAGCTATCGAGAACGCTGTTGACAGTGTTCCAGCATCACAAGTGACAACACGAGAAATGCTTAAAATTATTCACAACTGGAGATTCATCCATAGTAAACTTTATGACATTGTTCAAATAATTAACTCTGCTTTTGGGTTCCCATTTTTCGTCGCTTCTTGTTGGATATTCTGTAGTGTTATAAATATCCTGTTGTATATGCTGTACGTTGTGAAATTCGCTCATGTTGTTCAACCTGAAAGAAGTCCTCTTCTAATTTCTGTAGAAACTATATTGGCTCTTACATTAGTGACATTAGCGATGTTATTCCAAGTTTGTGTGTTTTGCCATTTGACAGCGGAAGAATCCAAGAATTGTGTATGTCAAGTGCGGAAGTTATTTCTTCTCCAGGGTCTCCCGTTGAATGTGGCAACAGAATTACAAAGACTTCTGGTCCATGTGAATTATGGCACAGTAGATTTTACAGCGTGTGGATTTTTTACTATTAACTTGTCATTTCTGTACACATTAGCGGGAGTGATCGCTTCTTATTTTGTGGTGTTAGCTCAAACAATGTAAAAAGTTATTAGAAATTTCATTAGGCCTCCACTTATTGGATGTATAATGGTTTTCTTCTCAGGAAATCTTCCAAGTATCCCTCGGAACGCATTTCAAAATTTGTGCACGAGTACGTTATGTAAAAGTAGGTTAAATAAAAGAATATGCTGCCAGTGGGAAATGTGAAGTACACTAATATCTTGTTCACACCAGTGGAGTAACGGTCAGCGCGTCTGGCCGTGAAATCAGGTGGCCCGGGCTCGATTCCCGGTCGGGGCAAGTTACCTGATTGAGGTTTTTTCCGGGGTTTTCCCTCAACCCATTATGAACAAATGCTGGGTAACTTTCGGTGCTGGACCCCTGACTCATTTTACCGGCATTATCACCTTCATCTCATTCAGACGCTAAATAACATAAGCTATTGATAAAGCGTCGTAAAATAGACTACTTAAAAATAAATAAATAATAACTAATATCTTACAAGAACTGTATAACATATTTATTTGAAAAATATTCATCCATGGTGTTGGAAAACTGAAAGAGTATACAGATTTGTTTGGGATTCTTCAGTTACCATAGTGTATAACCATAGAAGAAATATAACCATTTTCTCCTGGACTGTCTTTACCACTGGCAGATAATATTACATTTCATTGTGAAAATTAAGTCGTAAGACACTGACTTACATTAGGAGTTTACCTCAATTGTAGTGCACGTTTAAACATATTATACAACTTTATTTCATTAATGACTATAGGAAAATTTACTCAATTACTAGAATAACGTTACTGTATCCTTTACATTTATATTCTATATTTTTGTGTCAGATTTTGTAGTTGCACATACATTTCTAGGAGACTTTTCATTTATACAGCATTTACCAGTACACAAATAGTCGTGGTGTGTTTGGATTTAATGTGTTGCAAGTTTCTGCAGTTTGTATAATGCTATTAGAAGTTACCCTGTCTTCTTACTTAATGTGGTGTCTTATTTATGCACTGGTTGACAGCCAGTTTGCGTCTTGCGTGTTATATAGCAATTAATATTAATCGTTGTTTGTAGAATCCAAGTATGCTTTGGAATTTCTGTATCATGTAATATTTTTGTGATTTTTTAAATATTATATAGGATTTTTTACAAGTTTATGTTTTTGTGTTCTCATTTTTTCAGGGAAATTATATAATAAATTAGTGACTATGCTGGTGACACTATATTGTGGCTGATATTCGAATTTCCCAATTATTTTTCTTCAAGCAATTAATTTCAGACAGCACAGATGAACAATTTTTGTCACAAGCAGGTATTCATCATACACAAGTAGTCTTGATATAAGATTGTATTGGAAAAATTTTAAGAACCCAGATGTTTCTCATTATTAAGGGAACATGGTGAATACGAAGTATATGAGGAAGTTCAATGTCTCTCTACGGAAGAATCTACACGGCGTGCTGACTTCATAATAATTGACCGAGATAAAAAAAAACTGGTCTCATTCTTGTCCCCACTGTAAGGTTCGAAATTAATGAAGATCGACCAAAGCAGGTGCATGAAGAGAAACGTGCTATTTACTTTCCATGCTGTCATGATCTCAGTCATAAATATAATATTCAAGGTTGGAATGTCATTGGACTTATGTTTGGTGCACGAGGAACAATTCCCAAATTTACATAGGAGATCCTCAGAAAATTAAAGGTTCCTGATAAGACTCTTCAGACAATTGTTTCAACCGTTTTAAAATCTTCATCAATCACCATCTCTATTAATCTTTATAATATTCAATGTATATTATTTATTTTCAATAAATTTTTATCGTTTTGATAGCTACTAAATCTTGTCGCAGAATATTCTTTTTTTTTAATTTCATTATGTATTTTTTAACATTAATTTACATTTTCTTTTTTGTTCATTTGAATTGATTAGGATGCCGATATTTTAAATCCAAGATTAGGACGGCTATCATTTCGATGATATTCTCTCTCTCTCTGTACAAATATAATAATCCTTGTTATGTGATGCTTGCATCTTCACTTTGTATCATGTATGTAATTATATTGTTAAGGAAAATAGAGTGTCAAACACAGGAGCTAGTAAATAAATATCACAATAGGGAGATTCGCTGTCAGAAAAATAGTACAATATTGGGCTGGAAGAGGGTAATTATGCGGTAATGATAGTTACTATGAAAGCAACGGTAATGGTCTCGTGAAGCTTGTAATATTTATTATTTATGGGATCAATAAATTGTTCGTAGTTAATTGTAGATATACAAAATGGCAACTGCTTGCAAAATATGCAGACAGTTCAGTAAACATCTAATTTCCTCACATTTCTCCTCGGCTTGAAAATATATATCATCCATAAGCATACTATCGAATTTTATGTCAAGAACTACAATGTTGACGTGCGCTGTGGGAAAATAATTCTACTTATACAGCCAGGGTCAGTAATGTCGAGGATTTCTACCGCAACTCGCAGTAGCATCGAGTGCTTGATCCAGAAACAAGCCAGTAAGAAACCCCTTTATAATGGAGGATTCAGATGTATGTCATGAACTCCATGAAATCTTGACGTATATAATCTGGATGTATAAATTATTTGGAATAGCGCCGTGCTCCTTCCGCATGCACAAGAACCTAGGAGGTGAACGTTGCCTTCGTCAGTTTGGTCTCTACTGGAGTGCCATTTGTATCATTCTCTTCGCGTTAGCAATATGTCTCTTCTTCTATTACGGTATACGTAGACTTACCGGTGCTCCTGCCAAAGAAAAATGTTTGACCATCCTCTCCACCATTTCAACGTGTACAACTACAGTATTGTCTCTTTGGATTTTTGCTGGTTTGAAGGTGTATCATATTCATAAAATTCTAGAACTACTGAGAGAAGTGGACCAAATCTTGTTAAAACTGCAAGAAAAAAAAAGTTTTTTTATACTCGCATGAGATTCCAAACAGGATTGTTTTTTGTGTTTGTTAGGTATGGTGATAATCCCATTTGTGGGAATGTTTCTCGGAATTACGGTAATATGACTTAATACGATGTACTACATTATTTCATACGCTATTTTCTGTATTTCGAATGGAATTTTTGTCACACTGTATATTTTCTTGATACTTCATGTAAAGCAGAGGTTTAAGTTTCTCAATTTAGATATAATATCTTTCAGTTCATCTTATCGTAAACGTAGAGAATTCTTGCAATGAAAACCAAATGACATTTGTGTAATTGACATCGAGAATGCTGACGACGGAAACTCAACACCATCATTAGCAAGGAGATTATATCAAATTCGGGTATATCGTCTTGTATATTTTAAACTGTACGACGCTGTTGAAATTGTTAACTCCGTTTCCGGACTTCCTTTTCTCTTCGCTTTCTTCTGGATATTTTGTTCTGCTATCTTCATGATCTACTTAACACTAACCTATGCAAATCTGGAGGGTGCTCTTGAGACAGTAAGTTCTGCACCATTCGCTATAACATTTACAATAATTCAAACGTTATTTGCATTAGTGTTTTTATTCCAAGAGTGTGTCTTGCCATTTTACAGTTGAAGAATCCAAGAGTTCTTTATATAATATGGAGAAGTTGTGTTATTGCTCCGATTTAGAGATGAATTTGACCACAGAAATGAAAGAAATCTCAGTGTGTGTAAACTACAGAACAGTAGAATTTACAGCCCGTGGTTTCTTCACCATAAACTTACATTTCCTATTCACTACACTGGGAGTTATACCTTCCTACTTCGTAGTATTAGCGCAAACTATGTGAAATGTAAATTCAGACCACCGTGGTTGTATATTACGTGCAACATTCTTTCGTAACACTGATTTTCAGGTGAGAAGTGTTTGTGTTTTGTGATAGAACAGTCTAAAAAATATCCAGATGGCTCATTATGGAAAGATACGTACCGTTGTCTATTTTCCAAATAGGGATAAAAAATTGTATTACATTTCTGACACAAGTATATTATTTTCAGTTTTAACTAGATGACTGACACTCGTACTGTGTGCTAACTTCTGCATAAAGAAATATGTGTATATTTAAATAACGTAATTTTATTTTTATTTTATCATTCAGCAATTAATTAATTTTAATGTGTACATGTTTATATATAATCTAGTTTCTAAATATTTTATTATTTGTGACCTACATGTATTATATCAGTCATAATGTTTCCACACAAAATATTAATATTTTTGTATTGTTAATTGTTCTGAAGATGCCAGTTTATGTCGAAAACGTCTAACACTGTAAATGTTGTAAACATTAAAATATGTTGTTATTTGTAGCATTGTGATTTTGATAAGTCAATTGACGGACGTATCTATTTAACTGTTGTAAATATTGGATGACCAGACATGATACCAAATGAAATCTTACGAAAACATATAATGCAATATCGGATCAGTGTGCGGGTTAATGAGAGAAACTAACCCACAATGGGGCACACAATGGAGAGTTTTCGCACTTCACCCAACGGTAATTCAAATGACAAACGATAAAGAATCTCCTAACAACGCAGTGTAGTGATGAACAAAAATGCTACGAAATTACGCAGCAATTAGTAGTTCATATTGAATTATGATTAAAGTATTATTATTTTGATAATTTTTTATATCAAGCAAACATTCGAACTTCATTATTTTTCCTTCAATTAATCAATTTCAGTAGGCTTAGACAAACACTTTCTCACAAACAAATATTGATCACACACCAGCAGTATTGATGTAATTGTCAGATTGTCATAGCAAAATTTTAAGAACCCAGATGTTCCTCATGAGTACTATTATTTAATATATTAATCTTTGTTATGTGATGCTTAAACCATCACTTTCATCCACATGTTGTGTTATAAAATATGTGTATCATGTCTGTAATTATAAAGTTGAAGCGTAATGTTAAACATTACATACTTACTTACTTACTTACTGACTTTTAAGGAACCCGGAGGTACATTGCCGACCTCACATAAGCCCGCCAATGGTCCCTACCCTGAGCAAGATTAATCCAGTCTCTATCATCATATCCCACCTCCCTCAAATCCATTTTAATATTATCTTCTCATCTACGTCTCGGCCGCCCTAAAGGTCTTTTTACCTCCGCCCTCCCAACTAACACTCTATATGCATTTCTGGATTCGCCCATACGTGCTACATGCCCTGCCCATCCCAAACGTCTGGATTTAATGTTCCTAATTATGTCAGGTGAAGAATACAATGCGTGCAGTTCTGTGGTGTGTAACTTCATCCCTCTTAGTCCCAAATATTTTAATGTTAAACATTATTAACTCAAAATTAAATGTCACAGTAAGAAGGTCCCTTGACAGTTGAAGAATAAGTATTGGGTTGGAAGATGCTGTAAAATATATTCTATACTGATGGTTAACATGAAAACAAAATAATGGTCTCGTGAAACCTGTAACATATATGATTCATGGGAACAATAATTATTCCTAGTTTTTTGTAGCTACAAAAATGTTGATCATGCTTGCAAGATATAAAGAGAGATCAGTAAACATATCATTTATATATATATATATATATATATATATATATATATATATATATATATATTTCTCTCCGGCCTCAAAATACATATCATCCATGCTATCGATTTTTATGTCAAGAACTACAATGTTTACCTACACTGAGGAGCAAATAATTCTACTCTTACAGCCAGGGTCAGTAATGTCGAAGATTTGTACCGCAACTCACAGCAGCATTGAGTGTTTGATCCAGAAACGAACTAGTTATAAATTCCTGTTATAATGGAGAGTTCAGATGTATGTCATGAACTCTATGAAACCTTGACGTACATAATCTGGATGAATAAATTATTTGGAAAAGCGCCGTGGTCCTTCCACATGCACAACAATCAAGGCGATAAACGTTTTCTTCGTCAGTTTGGTCTCTATTGGAGTGCCATTTGTATCATTCTTTTCACCTTAGCATCGTGTTTCCTCCTGTATTACGATATGCGAATACTTACCGGTGCTCCTGGCAAAGAAAAATTTGTGAACATCCTCTTCACTATTTCAACGTGTACACCTACCACATTTGGATTTTTACTTATTTCAAGATGCTTCATGTTCATAAAGTTCTAGCACTACTGAGTGAAGTGGACCAAACCTTGTTAAAACTGAAAGAAAAGCAATGTTTTTATACTCGAATGAGATTCCAAAGTGGATTGTATTTTGTGTCTCAGTTAGTTATGATGTTAATTCCATTCGAGGTAATGTTTACTGGAATGAAAGTAATAAGACTGAGTGTGATGTACTACATTATTTTATACGCTATTTTTTATATTATGAATGGAATTATTGTCACATTGTATGTTTTGTTGATACTTCATGTAAAGCAGAGGTTTACGTTTCTCAATTTAGCTATAATATCTTTCAGTTCAACTTATCGTAAACTGAGAGAATTCTTGCAAAGAAAACCAAATGACGTTTGTGTAACTGCAATCGAAAATGCTAACTACAGAAACTCAACATTATCATTAGCAAGGAGATCATATCAAATTCGGAAATGGCGGCTCATACATTTTAAACTGTACGACGCTGTTGAACTAATTAACTCCACATTTGGACTTCCTTTTCTCTTCGCTTTCTTCTGGATATTTTGTTCTGCTATCTCCATGGTCTATTTGACATTAACCTATGCAGATTTAGATAGTGCTCTTGAGACAGTAAGTTCTGCTCCATTCAGTGTAACATTTGCAGTAATTCAAACGTTGGTTGCATTATTGTTACTATTCCAAGTGTGTGTGTGTTGCCATTTGACAGTAGAAGAATCGAAGAGTTCTTTATTTCACGTGGAGAAGTTGTGTTATTGCTCCGATTTCGAGATGGATTTCACCACAAATATGGAAGACTTTTCTTTGTCTGTAAATTATAGCACAGTAGAATTTACAGCCTGTGGTTTCTTCACCATAAACTTACATTTCCTATTCACTACACTGGAGTTTTTTCTTCGTACTTCGTAGTATTAGTGCAGACTACGTGAAAAATAAATTGACATCTCCATGTTTTTATAATACATACAACATTCTTTCGTAACAGTGATGTTCAGCGTAGTGAGAATTGTTTGTGTTTTCCGGTAAATGAAATATAGAACAGCTTACAAAATGCCGAGATGCGTCATTACCTTAATCTATTTTTGAAATAGGTAGAAAATTTGTATTACTATTTATTTTTTTATTTTGCAAATCCACTGTATTTTAGTCTGACATTTAGTAAGTATTCCTGCGGAAATGATGATGATGATGATGATGATGATGATGATGATGCTGATGATGATGATGACGACGACGACGACGATGACGACTACTACCTGTAAGCCCGCCATTGGTCCCTAGTCTGGGCAAAAACCCGTGATATAGAGTGTTCAATTACTTTTCACTGTTTGCGTATGTTTAATTTTCAATAAATGGTTCAGTATGGTGTACGTTTAAATGTAGTGCGGACATCAGCAAATAATTATTTTTACTTGTTAGAAACATTACATTATTGATAGAAATTTTTGCATGACAATAAAGTTTTGCTTACATGATTATTCGTATTATTATTTTTTATATTGACAGTGAACTGATTTTGGTTTCAGAATATGAATGAACACAAATGTTAAAATTTCGGACCGTATTAGTTGAATAGGGTGTGTCTAAATAAATGAAATGAAACTAATTTTCAAAGGGTTCGATAGATCAGCCTACTAATCAATTCACAAAGAACAATCATTATAAACAATTATGTGAAATTTGAAAGAAAAAAAATAAGATAAATGATAAGAAAACATAGGAAATCACCATTAGGTTGCATTCGAAAAGTCATTTCCTCTGGTTATTGCATAACCAACATACATTTTGAAAAACTTATGGACCCAGAAATAATAAATAAAAATAGAAAAATAATAAGTGTCAATAAAACAGTGATATTAATGTAAACAATAATAATAATAATAATAATAATAATAATAATAATAATAATAATAATACTTACAGCTGTTAAGGAACTCGGAGGTTCATTGCCGCCCTCATTTAAGCCCGCCATCGGTCCCTATTCTGAGCAATATTAATCCAGTGTCTAATATCAAATCCATTTTGATATTATCCTCCCATCTAAGTCTCGGCCTCCCCAAATGTCATTTTCCCTTCGGCCTCCCAACTAACACTCCATATGCATTTCTGGAATAATAATAATAATAATAATAATAATAATAATAATAATAATAATAATAATAATAATAATAATGATAATAACTGTAATAATAATAATAATTTCCTCCATAATATTTAATATGTTTGTAAATGCGAACATTCACGTGTTTCTACTGTCATGAGAAAGACTTTAACAAGTATTTTACTTTTATGAAATTATTGTAATGTCAGAACAAACATTCTTGTTTTAAAAGTCGTAACTTAGCGTCTTATAAATTGAACTTGTACGCCCTTCGACAAGCAGTGATCCACGAGCTCGCTAGTCGCTACGTCTTTGTCCTTCGGAAATCCGTAGTATCTTATGTTGGTTCATTTTGTTTTCTTTTCTTCGAGTGGCCGTTGCAGCCATATATAACACAGCCCGGCATTCTATTGCATATTTCTTTCGCATATATTAAAAAAATTCGTTCAATCTTTGTCACCATAACTAAGTTTAAAGCTACTGTTGTGCTCGATTCCCAGCTCTGACCTCCTAGTGTGAAGCCACATGCGCAGACCCGACGCATTTGTGTCAACGATCCGCCACACCAGTATTCTTCCACCATGATCGCGAGTAATTTTCTTAGGGCTCGTTGCTACCACCAAGGTTCGGTTCCCCTCCTACTCGTTTACCAGCGTGACGATGCTGCTGTGACGTAGCGAGAAGGATGGGACATGCCCGTAACACTACTCACGAAGTGGCGCTGAAGAGTCTCAGCCGGCATCGATGACTCTGAGCCGGCATACACGGCTCGAGATTTAAATTAGATCAAGTTAATCAGTATTTACATATTCAACAAATAAATTTGTTTCGCTTAAGAGATTTAAATTAGATCAAGCTAGTCAGTTTTTACTTATTCAACATATATATTTCTTTGTTTATGAGATTTAAATTAGATCAAGCTAATCTATCTTCAAACTGCTGTTGCTGTAATTATTATTGTATTGTTACTTGTATTGTAGCTTATATTACATATCACTGCCACCGGAAGTATATCCAGTTGCAGTGCTAATAAATACATACGTGCATATATGCAAAAATACATACTTACTGTACATATATACGTACATACACATACATGCATACATACATACACACAAATATACATACATACAAACATATCTACATACATACAATCATGCATAAGTCACATACTTTCATTACATACATATATAATACATACACACATGGATGCATACATACATATGTACATACAGTTTTATTACTTTACCGACACATGGCATTCAATTACACACCTATCATATCGATCAGTACTCTAACAGTGACATATAGCCTACATATATATATATATATATATACATACATATACATAAATTATCGAAATGTACATAAAAGTACCGACCGGATGTAAAAAAATTGTAAACTATACTCATGTAAAAACTCCTGCTATTTTTTTTTCCGTGTGTTTGCTACATTTGGCCTGCTGTATCGTTTCCCAAACGTGCCTGCTTGCGGTATTAGGACTTTTTAAAACTTTTATTACATAAATAAACGTTATCATTCGTAGAAGTGGAAAGGACAAATAAATTTTTATATACAATTTCCCAAATTGGAGAGGATTTATAGATCACAAGTCGAAAGTTATCCATACCCACAGGGAAAAATGAAATTTTGCGTCGCAAAAGACTAATGGATATATGTCGTGAGGATGACAATGATAGCGAAAATACTGATCTTATTCTCATGAAGATTTTAACGTTATGTCTAGTCTGTCGTTTTATGTGATATAATCTAAATTACAGTGACCAATTTTGCATGATGTCACGATATATATGGACAAGGGAAAACTCCAAACAAGTCTCGTTTTGAAACCATATCTTGCATATTATCAAATATAATGGGAAAAATACAAGACATACACTATATCATGGGATTAATTTTCTTTTCTTTTTTTAATTTCATTCTCGCCTCGACATTTCGGACGATTGTTCTTAAGCTTGCAGTAGTACAAATATTTTCTCCTGTAACCCAGCAAATTAACATTGCCACTTATAATGGAGGAATCGGAGGCTTTTCTGAAACATTATGAAACCCTGACGTGCATAATTTGGATATGTAAATTGTTCGGACTAGCACCGTACTCTTTCCGCATGTACAAGAAACAGGGAGACAAACGATACATTCGTAATTTCGGACTGTATTGGAGTATGATTTGTTTCATCATATCCATATCTATGTCTTGTTTTATACTGTATTACGATGTACATTTTTATAAATCTACCAAAGGAAAGTTTGTGCATATCCTCCACACCGCTTCTACATGTTCAACTACCATTGTGTGTCTTTGGATTTTCGTTCGTTTCAAGGTGCTTCATGTTCATAAAATTATAGTACTACTGAGTGAAGTGGACCTAATCGTGCTGCATCGGGGAGAAAAGCAATGTTTCTATTCTCGTATGAAGTACCGAACGATATTGTACCTTGTATTTCAATTAGTTGTATTGCATATTCCTTTCGTGATACTGCTAGCTGCAGTTAGCCAAACACTTTTAGACATGGTGTACGATATTTGTTTCTTCTTTTTCTTTATTTTGAATTCAGTTATGATAACATTATATGTGTTGTTTGTACTTCATGTCAGGGAGAGATTTAAGCTGTGTCTTGCCACTTGGCAGCGGAAGAATCCAAGAATTCTGTATGGAAAGTGCGGAAGATATTTTATAGATACGATCTCCGGATGAACTTTATCACTGAAACTCAAAGTTTTCCCATCCATGGAATGAACTGACAGGGGAAATTTTAAATAGCTTGTTTTTTTTCGCCATAAATCTACCTTTCCCTTCAATACACTGGGAGTTATTATTATTTGTAGTTTTGGCGCAGACTTTTAAAATGTAAAATAATGTAATGAAACTTCGCTATGTGCTTTAAATTTTAAAATTTGGTGTTTATTGTATGTACCACTTGTACATGGGACGTAATTGTGATTTGAAACTGTCACCGTATTCAGCATGTTGTTTGGAGAGACAAAATACCGGTAGACCGTCAACGGGAAAAAATTCCAAAAGTGACGTTTTACTAGTCATCAGAGAGAAGCACCATCTTCTTTCCGTGGAATGGGAATCTGCATAAAATATCACAAAACCCTTTTCTGACACTCCTAAAACTAGCGTACCATTAGCGTGTCAAAAAATCATTTCTTACTTATTTCAAGTGCCCCAAATGTACTGTATATATTTTTAAATGGTCACACTATATTTCATCCCATAAATTTTTTCCATTCTTCATCCTGATGCAAAGATATAAGCATTAAGTTCCATATTTTTATATTCGGTTATGACTTAAACTGTTTTTTTGCTGTTTTTTTGGGACACTTTGGGATTTCCATAATGTCACAAAATTCTATAACGGATACGTACAAACAATTAAGATCTTTCCGATTGCACTTTGTGAAATAAATAATTAATAAATTTTGAACAAAAATTTTGTGTTCGCAGTCTGATCTTATTTTTTTTATTCATTTCAAGGAGTACATTTTCAATTAGCCCCAAAGAATGATGACTAGTTCTGCATTTTTTAAAACATCTTCAAATTTTACGTCTGATCAAACAACTATATTTTTTTTTTCACGTATTTCATTGTTCTTCGACCCCAGTTATCGAGGAGTTTTATATATTGCTGTTAAAAACCCCAAAATAATGAATGTGAAAATTTAAATTCAGAAAAAAAGTCTTGAATTGATGACAAAAAAATCTTAAAGAGCATTTAGTGCTAAAAATTTTAAAACCCTTTTTGAAATTGTGATAAAAAATTAGGTATTATAACTGAATAAATTCAATTTACTGAAGTAATAGTTGTTCAGTAGAAAATGATATAAAAATCCCAAATAGTAAATATAAATGGTGTCAAATAAAACACATCGAAAAAGGAGTAATTATCTATTGACAATAAAACCCGACATTTATGGATAAATTTTTATTAGATTTCAGAAAAGAATGGCTTGACGATCCCAAACCACAGGGAAACCTGGCTCCTCTGAGCGCTCTGCATGGACGGGAGCCAGGACAACCCCGTTGAACACATTGTAAGACCCAAAAACCCCTCCTCATGTTTTTAGTTTTTGTCACTATGGAGAGCCCTCCGAAACAACAGGCATCATTTGATAAGGAGAAAAGTAGCACCTGCCATCAAGATCAACAAAAGCAACCTGGGAGGTCCATGAAGTGGTCCACTGTGTCTCTTCCAATGGGAATCACAAATGAGTAGACATAATTACTATCAATTACAATAAGAAGACGGGGGAAAGTTTGGGATCTTATCATACGATTTGAGACCTGCACTGGCCAGTCTTTGGAAGTAACTAAAAATAAGAAGGAAATTTAGAACACATCAGGTTTTCTAAAAATTGATAGCTCTTAGAGATATTTGAAATGACCCAAATTTTTTTGGATATCGAGGAATTAAAATAAAGTAATATTTAAATTTTGTAGACAATTTTCATTCATAAAAGAACAATCTTCAGAGAATTTCCCCCTTTGGCCCTTAAGTCATCTATTCACATTTTGACATATAAATATAAAAATGGCACATAATTTCAATTATTTATATTTATGATATATACACTACTGTGCAAAAGTTTTAGGCCCCCGATGCAATTTTTATATTGTGTTCTAGTTCCTAGAATTGAGAATGAAAGTCCCCCAAAACAAGTTGGGAATGAAGTCTTACTGGTGAAATAAGTACAAGAATTCGTCTCCGTCATCAAAACCAAGCTTAATGAAAAACCAGGGGAAACACCACATTCCTTTATAGACCCCATGACACAACCCTCGCTGGGATATATTGAGTCCCTTTTTTACAAATTGCATATAAACAGAACAAGTTGTAATCAATGCTGTGAAATTAGATGAAATGAATGTGTTTATTTAAGAATAAAAACAACATTGAAGTTAGTAAAGACTGAGTCTCTTCTTAGCATTTTGGGAAATATTTCATTTTAAAAATGACATACAAAATTTTTTTTTTGAGTGAGAGAAATTTTTAAAATTGCAAGTACTGCACGACAAACTGGTGTATCGCGTTGCTCAGTACAGAAAATTCTGGGGGGAAAAGCTACAGTTGGGGACAGTAGATGATCAAAAGGGACTGGCAGGCCCAAGAAATTGACTGAAAGGGGATGAACAATATCTGAAAGTGACAGCCCTGAGAAGTAGAGCAGTTTAAATGCACAGCTGGCAGCAGAACTTTTTTGAGAACTGTAATACTAAAGAATGCATCTACAGCATGAGGGTTTTCACAATAAAAAATGGTCTTCTTTGGGCTGAAAAAAAATCTTTCTTACGGAAGGGAAAGGGACAAGGCGATTATCATTCGCAAGAGAACACAAACTATAGGAGCCAATAATGGACACAAGTCCTTTGGAGCGACGAATAAAAATTTGAAATCTTCGGGTCATCGAAGGCACTATGTCAGACGGAGGAAAGGAGAACGATTAAAGGAGGCGTCTGCAACCAACATGAAAACGGGGATGGTGTGGGAAATATGGAGTTAATGGAGGAGTGATTTAATAAGAATTGAAGGTAAGTTGACAGTTGTTAAATACAAACAAATATAGATTCATCGAAAATGTCATCAGGTTTGCGTTTAAATTTGGGAAGAGTTTTTTGTTTTTAAAAAAGGAAAATGATCCGAAGTAAAGAAAATATAGTGAAACCTACTTGCAGCAAAAAAAAAGGTAGAGGAGATGTTCAGTTGTTGGACGGGCCCTTCCCCATAGCCCAAAGATTTAAATATTATCGAGTGTCTTTGGGATTATTTGGGCAAAGAGAAGGTAAAAAAAACAGCCAAAGTCTGCAGCTACATTGTGACAGGTGGGAGGACTTTTCCCTTGCCAAAGTTCTCCAGAAATTGCAAGAAAAATACCTAAGAGAATTCAAAAATATTGTTGGAAAAGGGGGTCACACCCATATTAGGTAGTGTCATGAACCTACCAGTGACTCTTGTGTGTGATATTGCTTTTTTCTGTGTTTTCTAAATATTTTTTGTAAAAAAATATTTTTATTTTTAAATGGTATTTTTGTTTTTTTTTACAACTTTTATTACCTCCCTAAGATTTTTGCACAGTATTTATGTTCTCGCAAAATAAGTGTATGTTCTTATTTCAATTATTTAAAATTATTACTTTTTTGTTATATACACTTTGTCATGTTAAGCGGGGCACTCTGGCGGTAAATTTTGTAAAACATATGATTGGCTGTTACCCCAATTAAAGAAGAGAATGACAGAAAGGAAAAAAATATTATATTAAATTTCATTTTCCCTGTTTTAATAGATGTTTTAAAAAAAAATAATTGATTTTTTATTATTTTAATTTGTGGTCCAGTTAAAAAAATTTTTTTAAACACAAATAGTCGTGCAAAATAAAGGGGGTTTTTTTATTAATTGGACAATAATTTCGCAACGTAGATCAACGGGAAAACCCCATAATTGGAAGATTTTCAATGTCTAATTAAAATACTTTCTGGCTTCAACAAAGAGCACTTACCCCATGTGCCGGGACTTAATTGGTAGGGAACATCACTGACCCTATATTCTGTTTTGACCTCTATAGCAGTGGTCGTCAGCACTCGCTGAAATGGGTTACGGGTAAGCAGGCGGGAGGAAGCATACCCGCCAGCAGCCACGAATGCACGCGGGGATGCTGAAAAAGACCTGGGGGAAGCGACGCCAGCCTGAGAATCTATGTTCTGATGACCGCCCTATAATGTAAAAAAATGCTGTTTTGGGAAGGGATGTTTCACCCGGGAACATAATGACTTTGATTTATTTACTGATTGCAATGATATCCACTTCAAATCAAATCTGACGATTTTTTTTAATTATATTATATAACGATGAAGAAACCGATAAAGGGAATTTCATAAAATTTTTATTAAAAAAAAAATCATATCAACAGAGAACTTTTTTTCTTAACAATTATCCCGGCAACATCGTTTTTGGCGCACGGATAAGTCACTTACACTTTAGGTACGACAAAGACAATTTAGTATGATATTCTAAATGAATTTTCCCGGGCTCCAGATAAAAAAAACGAAATATAAAAAATTGGCACTTAGCACACTTATAATGTTATTGTATTGATTTTTTTCCCGGAATGTTGTCTTGGTATAAAAACTGTTTGACGTAAATATATTTATTTCTTGTCAAAATATGCAGTACAAATTATCAGTTTTGACAGGGTCATTTTTTACCTGAACACCTAATGATTTGAGCAATTTAATGTCCTAACTCATCATGAAAAGTGTAAAAAAGAGAACGACAGTAAAGATATTTTACGACAGTCTTTAAGGCGGGCCCTTTTTTAGTCTCCATTAAAATTTTAGTCTCACAGAAAAAAGGGGGTGTATATTTTGCTTTCAAACCGTTGTATATTATATCCAAAATATTCGGCCTGGCACCGTACTCACTCTACAAACATCACAGTTCTAGGGGGAAAATTTCGACGATACCTTATTCAATCTGGAGTTTGTTATTTATTTCTTTACTGGGGGGCCTATTAGTATTCAGGACGGGTTGCACCATTCAAAGAAGTACCAGGCACGTTGACTGGGGTTTTTATTCTCGGCATAGCTTCTGTTTTGGGGTCCGTCGGTCAGCGCATTGTTCCTCTTCGCTACTAAAAAGAAGCAGCACAAACCGAAATACTTGAAAAGTTTTCACAAGTTGGGCGAAGTGTTATTCCAAGAAGGAGAGAAGAAAAAATTGTATAAATCTGCAAGATTATTCACGATATTGCATGTATTCTTAAATATTTCAATTTTTGAACTGAGGTGATTTCATTTAATATTATAAATCAGAACTACTCGGATCTAATATGGGCTTTATTGTCACGACAACCAATTTGACGAACGTTATTATAGCTGTGTTGTTTATAAATTTAGTATCAGGTCTTAAATACAGATACAAAAAAGTTGAAAATACTCACAGAATCACTGAACTCAAGAAGATACAACAGAATTGTGTCGACGGAGAATAATGAAGAGGGAAACCTTTTTCTCGATATAGAGAAGGCTGTTGGGCAGAATTTTAGTGTCATTTAATGGCAATAATATTAC
Source organism: Periplaneta americana (assembly GCA_025594305.2). Classification (NCBI taxonomy): domain Eukaryota; kingdom Metazoa; phylum Arthropoda; class Insecta; order Blattodea; family Blattidae; genus Periplaneta; species Periplaneta americana. The sequence goes on along the minus strand of JAJSOF020000003.1, from coordinate 42,971,507 downwards.
TCATAACTTCAATCAACTGGGATTCATTTATTGAAAAATTCATAATATCGTCTGCTTGATGAATTTTGCGTTTGGAATTTCTTTTTGGGTTTTTGGGTTTTAATGTCTGTTATTAACGATGGGTTTTCATATATTATATGAGAGGGAATCTTTAAAATCTTTTTAAATTTAAACCACAAAAACCGATAATAGGGATAATAACTGATATTTCATTAATGTTGTCTCTTTTAATACAGATTGCCACATTCTTCATTATACAACAGAAGAATGTAAGAAAACAATTACAAAAACTGCATAAATTGTTACTTCAATCAGAGCTTCCTAAGGACGTAGTGAAATAATTGTGTCCATACGTAAAACTCATGAGGGATATGGGAAAGGGGGAATTACTTGCTTGTGGAATGAAGATAAATTTGAAGATTTTTACAGCACTATCGAAATAATGTGCAATATTTCGTGGTATTGCTTCAGACAGGTTTTAAAATTATATTCATGTGAAGGAGAGCTGTGGTGGTGCTACACGAAACATGATACTGAGTCTTGTCGTAAAGTTAATATATTTTTAGTAAAATTTGTAGATTTTAATTATTTGAAGCCTCTGATTGCAGGATTTATACGTTTGACAAGAAGTGCTTAATGTAAAGGCGTTACATTAAATTGTGACAAGTCTGCACCAATAAAGTTGTAAGGGGTTTTTAGCCTGTGTGATCACGAGTCTCTGGTCATTATTTTTGTAAAAGAGCCTGTACAATGTAAAAGTAAAAAGTTTTTCGTAATGGTGCAAAGGTGAGAGTTGAACCATTAGCGGTAAGTGTTACATGAGCAGTGGCTTAAAAATGAAAAAATTTAGATCGCACAGAAGTTACAAATTTTTTTGTTCACTGAAAAACCCACGGTATACAAACCAAACCCATTAATTTCAAAGGGTTAATCTTTTACATACAGGGGGATTCACGAGTATTTATCGTCCACGGAGCTTATTTCGGGAAAAGATTCTGGGGCAAAACATGTCATATAAACATGGGTCCTATTTTCAATATTTACAGAGTTAAGTTTCGTTATTGGAACGCATTGCCGGGAAAGCGTGATCTTTGGGTTTCGTGCAGTCAGCAGCCAGCGCGAGCGCTACGAAAACAAAGTTAGTCGAAGGGAGTTACGTAGCGCGACGAGTGCCGTTCAAGCGTGCGGCCAAGTGTATCAAGGGGCGGCGACATTTTTTAAAATGTGTTGTAAACTCTCCAAGACTGTAGATTAGAATGCAAAATTGAAGGAAAATATTAAACTCGGTGGAAGTGGCGTGATTTTTTTAAAAATTTTTGTGATAAGGTGAGAATAGTGTAATTTTCTAGTTAAAAAAAGAAAAAAAAATGTCTGTGGAAGCAACTAACGAGTTCACAGCACATTTTTTGCTTCATAATACTTGCCAATTAAAGAAATGATACCAATTTAAAGTTCATTCTCTATTTGTATTATTTTTTACCTTCCAAAAATAAAGAAAAACGTATTTTACAGACAACTTTAAATTAGTGTAACTCTGAAAATATTGGGGAATGGGAACTATGTAAATATAACATATTTGGTTCAAAATGTCTTCAGAAATAAGCCCGTAAAGAACGCTAAACCCCGTGAATGACCCTGTGCAGAAAATTTAAAAGCATGTGCAGGTGTATTCAATGCATTCCAAGTTGACTTGTTCCATTATGGTTCCATATATTGCAGATAGATTGCTCTACATCGGCGGCCACGCTGTGCATGATGTGTATCTGTGGATAGTTATGTCGCGTGATACGACGAGTTTATAATATGTAAGGGACTGTGTGAATGGACGAGGATGATGCTGAAGATGAGAAAGCGAGAAGGGGAAACCCCGGGCCCGGGACGAGCCTACTTCGTCGAATAGCACCCAGTGGACGGCCGACTTAAAACCCCCATCTCAAGGACGTATCGCCATCAACATACGCCTGCTCTTTTTATGCACTGCCGAGAGATTTGGGATTTAACCAAGACAAATTGTTGCAAAATCTAATGATTAGAAGTTGTACACCCCCTCTCCCCAATCCCCAGGTAGAAATTTTACACGAAATAATTATCTGACTTTTCGCCGGAATCGAACCCGGGCCCCGCTGGTCTGTGGGCAGACGCGTTACCACAGAGCCCCTCGGCGGACGTTAAATACAACCCTTCATTTTGCTTATGTTTCGAGAAAAGAGATGATTTAATGAAAAAGTTTGGTTGGGTATAATTTGAGAAATAATTGTAAACTAAATTCCCATTACTCTCAGTCAATATAAAAGGGTTGGGGGAAATTTTGGTAATAAATTATTGAGCGAATTTTAGTTTTGTCCCCAACAGTAAATGTGCAGGAATTTGATCCCAAAGAGGTGAGTTTTTTCGTGAGAGTAATTATATCCTATAAGGGACCGAGGCAAGTATGGCAGTGATGCGCAAGCCATTTTTTTTTTTGACCTTGACGTCGTGCGCGGGCATTAAGCGCTAGGTATGCTAGAAGGAATAAGCAGTCTGTTGGATTAAGAAACAGTGGTGCACAAACTTCAAACGGAACGTGAAATTTTTTGTCGTTATTTTTATATGACTTTTTCTGTTTTTTTTTTCATATTGTCTGTAAAACAGAAGTACTAACACATATTTTTTTAGCCTTAATATTGCAGTTGTGTTTTAAAAAGTTAATAACGTAATAAAGAGTAAATAAGGGAAAATTCATACAAATTTATAATAGCTACAACTATACTGTACTAAGTGAAAACACATCATTCATAAAGAAATTTTTTCCCAAAGAAAGACACTGAATAGAATTTAAGGGTTTAAATTGATATTGATGGTATCTTTTGCCTTATAAAAGTTTAAACAAAACAAGATTATGGACAAAGCAAAGTTGTCTAGGTATATGTTTTAAAATGTAACTAATATTAAATAATAAAACTCTTATTGCATTATGCTTTTTGGTGATATTGGGGAAAATTTCGGGTTTTCAGAATATTAAATTATCTAGAAATCTGCTGAAGCTATAAAAGCTGACGTTTTACCAACACACAGGCACATATTTTTTTTTTGTGATGTAACAGTATTTGCTTTGTTTTTAAATTTTTTTTTACAAACATTTTTCATGCGATTATTTTCAAACATTTTAATACGCTATCTTCGTAATACGTATTTACGATATATTAGATTTACGTTTTTGTTTTAGTAGGCTACCTGTAAGACTACTAAACAAACATATCTGAAAATTTCACTTTTCTTTAAAAAGTTGAGAAAATATTCCTTTTTAATAAAAAAGCAAACTCGTGAAAAAAAGAACATTAAAATTAAAAATTACACTTATACTTTCAGACAAATCTAAAAAAATTAACATGGATACAGTTTTTAAAAAGTTCTCTTCCCTTTTTTTCCATTGAATCAGTGCTGGCCATCTCTGTATATTCGACCAAGGGGATATACTACCTCTTTCGTCTGTCTCTTTCCTTTTTCCCCTGTAAAGCGCTTTTGACTCTCCTTTGGGGTCTAAAGCGCCTTCTTTATGGGATTGGGGACATCACTGGGTGTATGGAAAATTTAAAATATGCGACATATTTTTACTTAGTTTGACATTTTTGGGGGCCAGGCCATGGACGGATCCTTACACATAGGCATCATTTGATTCACATTAGAATACAAGTTTCATACACAGGGTGAATGTAAATAATCCCGCAGGCTGAAAGAGACGATAGGGTGCAATTAAAGGAATATAAAAACTAAATTTAAAATTTTCTCGTTATTTCCCTACTGCTCACAGCTGTCATTTAACTCGAGTAGCATATCCTTAGTACCGTATCGTCTTCATCAACCCATGTCCACACCTGTGGAGTAACAGGGCAGGGGTCTGGCCGTGAAACCAGGTGGCCCGGGTTCGAATCCCGGTCGGGGGGAAGTTACCTGGGTTTTAGGTTTTTTTTCCCGGGTTTTCCCCTTTAAACCCCCATTGGGCAAAACTGGGACCTTTTGGGGTGGACCCCCACCCCATTTCACTGGCATTGTCACCTTCATATCATTCAGACGCTAAATAACTTATATGTTGATACAGCGTCGAAAAGAACCCAATAAAAAAAAAATTAACAACACCATATCATCAGCAAATCTTATGTACTTTCTTCTTTTTTCTTTTCTTCTTTTTTCTTCTTCTTCTTCTTCTTCCTACTATAACCTCTTCCATATTCTGGGAAAAAAGTTCCTAAAACCTCCAAGTAGATGTTGAATAGGATAGGTGATAAAAGGGGTCTTTGTCGGGACTCCTCTCCCCCCATTTTCCTCCTGATATTTCTTCTCTTGTTTTGACTTCGATTTTCAAGTTGTAATTCTTTTTTTCTATATAAATGATATTTTCGTTTGACAGATTTATTCCAGTTTTTTTTGTTGTATGATAACATCTTATCGGACCACTTCATCTTTTTGATTTTTTAAATTTTTTTTTAATGATAGTTTTTATTATGTAACAAATGCTCAGGAGATTGAAACGTCATGCGTTGCAAATCGTATTTTGTTACTTGTCCGTCGTTAGATGTTAAAGGTGAAAAGAGGGTTTGAGCAATATGGCGCAGTGGAAGGGCAAAACAAATCAAGGGTGGATATAAGTTACTAAATAATTAAATATAATTGGATAATAAAAACAAATAGACTTATAAATATATAATTGAATAATAAAATATAATTGAATAATAATATTAATAATAAATAAAATTTTTTATATATATATATATATATATATATATATATATATATACAATAAAACTAATAATACACTACTGTAAATAAATGAATAATTAGTAAATTAAACCAAAGGGAAATAAAAGAACTAAGAAGAATTTTAATCATAACGAATGAGAGGAGAGACCATTCAGTTAAGCTACAATATATTTCCCTGCTTTCCCTAAACGGTACCAAACCAAATATATTATATAATTATGTTACAACCCGAAACATACCAGATGACATTCCTAGTAGCCATATGTTTAGATCCGGGGTAAGCATTAGGACTTTTTGCTACCATGAAGGTTCGGTTCGGTTCCCCCCCTACCCCTTTTCCGCGTGACGATGCTGCTATGACGTAGCGGGGCGATAGGGCATGCCCATAACTTTCGCATGAAGCGGGCTGGGTGAGTCTGAGCCGGTATCGATGACTGGAGCCTTCATACAATGATAAAATTAATTTAATTGTGTTATTCAATAGACATATTTGTTTTCTTTTTGGAGATTAAATTAGATGAAGCTAATAAGTTTTTCTTATTCAACAGATAAATTTGTTTTGTTTACGAGATTTAAATTGGGACAATTGAATCAGTTTTATTTATATAACGTCCACACCTGTGGAGTAACGGTCAGCGCGTCTGGCGCGAAACCAGGTGGCCCGGGTTCGAATCCCGTTCGGGGCAAGTTACCTGGTTGAGGTTTTTCCGGGTTTTCCTCAACCCAATATGAGCAAATGCTGGGTAACTTTCGGTGCTGGACCCCGGACTCATTTCACCGGCATTATCACCTTCATATCATTCAGACGCTAAATAACCTAGATGTTGATACAGCGTCGTAAAATAACAATAAATAAATAAAAAATACTTATATAACAGGTAATTTTTTGGGTTAAGGAGACTAAAATGAGATCAAGCTCATTTATCTTCAAATTGCTGTAAAGAAACAATAGTAAAAATTAATTTTGTTAAAACATATTATGACGAATAATGGGCGCGCATTCTTTTTCAGAAATATGTCCGGCATAATATTTATTAGCATTAATTCGTTGACTTCACGTGAACGCACTTCTTTTGGGCTTTCTAACGGGCGACCAAACATTATTTATGTTACGATATATTTTTTTCCTAGTGCAAAATATAATTTTTATATGCTTAATTAATTTTGCGTTTTAATCGCATCTGATTTGTCTCAGTGTATTAACCTGAGATTTTGATGCTTTCATTTTTCCAACAAATATTTTATAATCTTTCATGCTTTATATGATTTCTTTTTAGTAAAACCCAACAGGTATTTAGATTTTGAAACGCACTTTCTTTTCGGTATAGCTATATGAATATATTAAAGCATTCAATTAAAGAAAGATATAGATAATGTCAACATAGTTTGTATTTTGAAATTAATACAAAGCATTGAAATTAAAATCACGAATTTGAAGAAAATGTCTCATAAAATGATATAATTTTGTTCTAAGTTGATCCATTTCATACCTGTTTCAATTAGACTTTTTACATGATTACTACATAGTTGTTACTTTTTGAGAAACTACTTCTATATTTACGAAAACAAATCGTTAATTTTTTATTTTGTACAAAATAATTATAGTTCATAATTTTTAAAAAGCTGAAACGACAGATTTTATTTTTCGTGGCGCTACTTACTTTAGGCTACACTTTATTCTTATTCTTCAGGAATATGTATTGTTACGCCGTTGAACATGTTATGTAGGCTATTGTTTTCTAAAAAAACTTACTATGAAAGGAAAATATAATTTAATATTTTCGCTTTTTCTTTTTAATGTTTTGCCGGCATTTTAATACATTACTATCACATGTTAAACAAGGACGGAGTTTGTTTTTAAAATTAAATTTCGAAAGAAAAAGTAATTCAGTCATTGATATAAATATATGCTAAATTTTACAAACAATACTTACCACAAATGAAGGGAATACATATTCTTAGAGTGTTAAAGAATGATGTGAAATTTTTCAAATTTGTTGAAAAATTAGATTTTTCGTTCATAACTTTAAACAATTGTATATGGTCCAGAACACGTCTCCTTGTATTCCCTTGTTCCCTTGCCTTCCCTTTATTACTTTTGATTTTATTATCTTCCCTCTTCTCTTTGTATCCCATTATCCCATTTGTTCTCCTTGTCTTTCCATTAATCTTTTCTATTCCCTTGTTTCTGTATTTGACAAGATCTTGTCTTACTTGTATTCCCATTTTTCTTTGTATTGTTCTTTTTCTTCTTGTCTTTCTTACTATTCCCTTTTTCTCCCGTTCTCCTTGTAATTTCCTTGCTATCCATTGAATACCCTTGTTCTCCTTGTATTCCCCTCTTCACCTTGTATTCCCTTTGTTCTCCTTGCATTGTTTTTGCACTCCTTGTTCCTTGTTGTATAGAACTAAACCACAATCCATAGTTCATAACAGTGAATGTGACTTGCGATTTATACAGTTACACTTGTATTGTAGTATAGCTAAATTGTAACTTAGATATTCCCAAGGAGAAAGGTTATTCAGGCTCTAGACAGAGGCAAATTCTAGTACATTTTTTATACCAATTTTTCTCGTCTTATAATCTGTATTGGCAGCTACGTAATCGTAGACGATTTCCTTTCAATTTATTTATCTGTGTGAATACTTCCAAGGATCGTTTCAACTTGATATTATGCGAATAATGTAGGATACGACTGGGCCTTTTAATAATATTTTAATAAAAAAAAATAAAAAATAATAATAATAAAAAATAATAATAGAGTAAAAAAATTTTGAAAAATGCTGGCCGGTTTTCTTTCCGCCCAGCCACCCTTTTTTAATTGAATAGAATGTCCTTTACATTTAAGTAATAATTACATTGAAATTGAAAATAAAGAGGATTTAATAATAGTAAATAATAAGATTAACTTGAATAAAAGTTAGATAAGTATAACGTTTCCCCATGTTAATGACTTGGATTGGATGTCGCCCCCGTTTGATACATGAATCGTTAGGCGATTACAAAACGCCAAGCAGGAGGGGATCAAAACATTCGTGGAGGGATGACGATTCTGCTCTTTTGGAATCAAGGGGTAAATTTTGAATGGAGGGGGCAGCTAGCGATAATAAAACAATAATATTGATATAATTAATAACTCCCCAATAATAAAAATTAATTACAGTATTATGAGTTATTTTGGAATAAAAAAACCCTGTTATTATAGCCTATACATAATTATTTAAAAATTCAAAAATTTGAAAAAATTTAAATATTGGCAATTACCATATAAAACCTTTAATTTTTTTTTAAGTTTTTTTGATAAATGTTGTCTTAGTTTAATTTTATATTCGTTTGATGCCCGAAGTCTCTGGAGGGGTTTCCCATATTCGAGGACAAACAGCGAAAAAAAAAGCGTGGGGGAAGTTCAATGGGGGGGGCTTGGATGGGCAAGGGAGAAGTCCCGATCGTGTGTTTTAAATGGTGTTAAGAATTTTTGACCCCGGAGTAAACCCCCTTTAATAACAAGTGGGAAGGGTAAGACATGATCTCTCCCTTAGTCATCATTTGTTCAATCAAAGAAATTTTGGGGGTTTCCCCCACTTCTCTTTTCCCCTTCTCCTGTGTATTTGGGGTATTTTATGTGGGAATTTTTGGACTAGACCCCGATCGAAAACTCGTAAACCAACATGTGCGAGCTTTTTTTCTCAGGCTTCGAGTGGGGGGTTTGGGGGACGACTGTTTCCCCATAGGGGGTTTAGTTCCCCCCCCCCAAAGACTTTTGGGGCTAGTCCATGTAAGTGGATCCCAAATTTCGTCTATCGCCGGTGCCACGAGTTTGATTGGGTTCACTGGTCTTGATGATGGGGGTGGATATATTTTGAAAAAAGAGGATGAGCCCGGGAGGGAGGAAAAATATTTAATAAATTTAAAAATAAAATGTGTGCTGTTGTTATTGGGAAATGTATTGCTCACATTTTTTTGACATCCTTCAGTATATATTCTGTAAAATTTCAAGAAATATTTACTTTTTCGTTAAAACCACTTTTTTTCAAAATAGAATTGGAAACCTCATAACAACAAAATAAACCTTGGAATTTAAAAAACCCTTTTTAGTGATATTTTTTATGGTTGGAATGGTTCAATTTTCAACCCCCCCATTCTGTGTCCCCCCCATAAATTTTTTAAAAATACACCGCAAAAAGTCGTTGATAAATGATTTTCGGAAAAAAAAAATAACCCAAACCTTCAGGATCAAAAAGTAGGTCCCGGGTACCGCTATTTGATAGTCGAATTTGTTGATACCCCATACAAAGTAGTCAAGTTTAAAAAGGGAGATTCTATTTAGTGGGGAATTTTCATCAATATTAAAGTACTTAATCCTTATTTGTAAATTTATTGCTATGGCAACATATTTCTTTTTTGCAGATCAACAAAGTGGGAAGATGAGGTGTGTCAACATTTTAGATTTTGGGGTTTAATTGTGCATCTTTTTAATGGTATGTGTTTGTGTTACCTGTTGTATCAACGTAAAATTAAAAAACTACTTTCCCGGATTTATTTTTTATTATCTTTCCCATTTCAAAATTTGTAACTGTTCTGATGACAGAGGAAATAAAAACAGAGGCATGTCCCCGTTTAAATTTGGGGTTACCCGGGGAAACGGTGAAAAATTTCCCCTTAGCTTAGGGTACATACTCCATGATAGATATCTCCATTTGTCCCCCGTTGTTACGCATTTCGAATTCGTATTACGCCCTCATGGTAGGGCCCATATCCCATTGGAATGCGTATCCATTTAGTCCGGGGGGAAAATCTCGATCCCCAAAAACTGGGTTTAAAAAGGCGGACGGGTCGATTTTGGGAGTCCTTTCATTTGGATGATAACGGCAAAAAAATGGGGACTCCGAATTAGTTTCCCTCAAATGTGGTTATAAAAAAGGGAAACCCATCCCCGGTCGTCCTGCGGGGCCAAAACGCTTTTTTGTCCCCTGGTGGACGGATGCCTGCAAAATGCAATCCGGCCCGCAAACGTGTTTTGATGCCAATTTGAGCGCCATCCGCCCCAAGAATATTTTGTCCAGTTTAAACGTCCCGAGCCAAAGCCGCGCATTGTGGGGATGCTAAGAAGACTTTCCGGGCCAAAATTACGTCAGTTCATTGAAACACAACGACCCAGTTTAAATTATGGGAAAGTCCGTCGAATAAAAGGGGAAAGTAGTTCTGTAATTCCGGGCCCTTTTAAAAATGGGGTAACGACCACCAGTCCAATAGATAACCGAAATATTTGCTACCACGCCCCAAATAAGCAGCTCAAAAAATTTTGACCCCCAATTTTTTAAAAAAACAAAGATACTTTTGGAAAAAAAAAACCTAAATTTTCAATCTGACAACACTGAAGACTACAATGCACCGTTCACATCCGAGGAGCCGGGGGGGCGGCACTAGACACATCCCCGGCCCCCGATAACATCCAAAAACCGCGTTTGTCATCTTCCACCAGCTGGAAAATCCTTTTTCTGTTATGACAATAAACTTGGGCTGAGGGGGGATTTTATCTGGTTGGAAACCCCGCCATTGTAATTCCAGCCAAAAAACCAAAGGGCCCTTTTTTTACCCAATTACAGGCCAATCTGTCTCACCAGCTTTCGGGGATGGAAAAGATGATAAGAAAAAGCCTGATGGGGTAATTAATCGGGGGAAAGATTATCTAACACCCCAAAGGTTTTCGCGCCCAGATCCGCCGGACCATTTTTCGGGTGGAGACCGCCATTAGAGGCTTCCTCAAGAAGGAACATCTTGTGGGGGTCTTCTTTATCTAGGGCAGATACCACGTGGCGTTATGGGGAAATTTGCAAACCCTGCATGACTGGGGATTGTGGAGCCCCCCAACTTTATTTGGAAATTCTTTGGGAGAGCGGTATTTGAGTTTTGGAGGAAATTTTCACTTTCTAAAAGAACATCTTCAAGAAAAAGGGTTCCCAGGGGGCGTATTAAGTTCTTCCTTTTTTCTTCGATTTAAGGCATTGCCCACCGTGGGGGTAACCTTATCTTTCTCTTTTACGTTGGGTGATTTAGTTAATTTCGTTCCATACCTCCCCTCTATCGGTCGACAGTTTCAACTGGTCATCAATGTGCCATCGGGGTGGTCTCTTCGCAATGGCTTTTTAAAATTTTCCACCAAAAGAGCGGGGTGTCCACTTACAACCATCGGGGCTCCCTCCACATCCTGAATTTTTTAAGGGGAGTTAAAATGCAGACATCGAGGTTTTGGGGCCCTTTTCTTATTTAAAAATTTAAATTGGGGGGCGCATATCCAAGGGGGAAGGCGTTGTGAAAAAACTTAAACATTTTACGCCTTTTTTTCGGGGGTTTTTGGGGGGAGACCGGTAGTGCTTTTCCCTTATATCGTTCTCTATCCGTTCAAATCTGGATTAGGGGGTGTTTCCCTCTATGGCCCAGCAAATAAATCTAAGCTACGTTTTTAAACACTATCCATCATCATGGATACGACTTTACAGGTGCCCTTTCCGAACGAGTCGGGAAAGGGGCCTGTATTTGTGGGAAATGGGAACCATCACTGATTCCGACGGAAATTTCCCCGTTTTGCTCATATGCGGTTAAACTCCCCCCTCGCAGCCTGAGCACAATTTTTCGACTCTTTTCCCCCATTTGGCCTTTACTCCGATACAGTGAAAAAACCACGGAGACCCCGCCGCAGGGTGCGATTTCCCCGGGAATCCCGGCTCGATTGCCCACCTTTCCGCCACAAAAAAAACCCCCAAACCCCCCTGGTTTTTGCAACCCCCTGTTTTTTGGGGAGTTGAGCCAAAATTTAAAGAATTTTACACCAGCTTTTTTTAGACTTGTTTTATGAACTTTTATCCCGATATCCAAAAATTATTTTTTAGTTTATACTGACGGATCCCAGTAAATGATTGTGTTGGTTTTTCCTTCTTTCAAATGGGCAGATATTTAAAATAAACGGGGGGAAATATACCGGGGGTTTTTACCAGAATTATATGCCTTTTTACAGAGTTTTATTTTTTAATTCGAGAACCTCGGGGAGATTCAATCTGCTACCCTTTAAGTGCCCTTCAGTCTTTGTAGGTCTTATTCCCGAGGATCCCCTTTTTGTTGGGAATCAGGAAATGTTCCCCCATCCCAAACTCTTATTGGAGGGTTGGGGGTAGTGTGGATTCCTGGGATGTCGAAATTTTGGGAAAGAGGCCCGGGTGCTGAAATTAAAAATGGTGCCACGAATGGTTAATTGGGGGAGAGGGGAAGACTTACAAAATTATTTGAAATGTAGAATATGGTGGGGGGGGAAGGAGAATTCTCACAAGAGGGAAAAAAAAACGAAGAATAAAGAATACTGTTCGAGTTTGGGGTTCGGGCCCAAGAGCGTCACGAACCAAGAAGTTTTTTTCACCCGGTTGAAGATTTAAAACCCCTTTTGAAAACATGGCCATCTTTCTGGGCGAGCTTCAGCCGGGGGGTGATTTATGCCATGTTCCATTACGGTAACATTTTTTTTGGTTGTAGAAAAAATGACCCAAACCGTCGGGAATATGGGAAACCCGACTCTTCGTGACGCTCTTTGGGAAAAAGATTTTAATTGTACAAATGCAACCCGAGATTTTTAAAGAGACTGGACTTGACAGGGTGATTTAGTTTTTGGACCGTTTTAATTATCCTCCGGGCCCTTTTTCATCCGGAGGTTACACTTGTTATTTAGTATATAAGTTTTTTAACAAACTTGACATTCGGACCTTTTACATCCGAGTATTTTAGAAATACGCCAGATAATTTATTTATGGTAGCATTTGTATTGTTATTTTGTGTCTTTTAAATACTAGTTAAGGTCAGTTTTTTATAATGTTTTATGCATCACCCTGTTGAAACTGCATTTGTATACCTCTTTTTAATCGTGACAACGTTTTTAGTTCTTTAAGCATTCTGATTATTGTATAGTCTCTGTTCTGTAAAGAATTTTAGATAAGGGCGCAAATAGCCGCAGATGCTGACGCGCCCTTTAAACCCCACTAACTAACTAACTGTAACTGTTCTGCCAACTTCGTAGGTGTTTGCTTTGCCAAAAGTACATGCTACTACAGAAATTGTTGATCTGTTAATCTAAGTAGATAAAATTCTACTATGGACCAAGACAGAAAGTTATTATATAATCGAATGAAAAAGAAAATGTTATTACTTCCTTCTTATTACTACCATTATACCTAATATTCCAGTTTACAATGCGAATCTGACAGAAAGGTAATAGATGAGTTGATGGAAAAGAAAGTGGTAAGAAAGACAGAATGCTAAATTTTGAAAGTCACAATCATAAGAGTGAGGAGAAAATGTGAAGTGGGCAGACAGAATAGAAAATGAAGCTGTGTTTAAGGGAGTTGGTGAAGAAAGATTGAAGCTGAAACTGATCAGGAAAAGGAAAAAATAGCTGGATCACTCGAGGAGAAACGGCCTATTGAAGGATGCACTGGAAATAATGATGAACCGGACAAGAGTTCGGGACAGAAGAAGATATCAGATGATAGACGGTAAGATATATGGATCATATGGAGACAAAGAGAAGACAGAAAATAGGAAAAACTGAGAATGCTGGGTTTGTAGTGAAAGACCTACCTCTTGGGCAGAACACTATGAAGAATGAATGACAAGAGTGAGGAACGAAATTGGACTTCTTACCGCGTAAAAAAATGTTAAGAGCTATGTAAAGAATGGGAACTGGCTTCTTACAGAAAGCATGTATGTATGTATGTATTTTAATATTAATTAATTCTTTAAGATTGTTTGAACTAAAATGCAACCCTGTTACATTATTTAATCATAGTAGTAATTTAGGCCCAAGAATATATAACAAATTTATATTTAAAATATCCTAATCTTGTTAATTCTAATTGTTCTAGTATGTAATTTAAAAAGTTATGTATGGATTTATAAAAATTCAAAAATTGTAAATTTAAATTTATATACTATAATTGCACAGTAGACAAAGACAAATTGTATTGCCCATAATTATTAATTTCAATTAAAGAGATCCGCCCTGAGCACGAGTTCTACTCTTTCAGGGCGAGCTAAAGACCGATATTTATATTTTATGTTATTGCAATTATTAGCAATATAATAAATAAATGAATAATAAATATGACGTGAGACTAATTAATTAAGTTGCCATGCAACTAATTAAGTTGTAGTGATTAATTAAATTGACACGTAATTAATTTCAGGTGACTTTGTAATAACCCAAGTAGATAATGGTTGGGTTCAATGAAAATAGATTTATTTGTGACTTAGGTTTCTATTTGTTTAGGCAATTATAGTAGGCGTTATTCATAGATTAGTCTTTATTCATAGTTATAGGCTTATTGACTTTATTTATTGTTGTTCAGCCAACTGTCCGAAGACAGATCTGAACCTCTAAGTGCTACCAAAAAGCATCAAGCACATGAGGGCAACTAGGCAAGGAGATAATGGGGTAGAGTGACCACTTCCTTTCTCCATTGCATACATCGCCGATTAGCTACATGTTACACTAATCACACTTCAGATGCACATACAAAGAATTTAAGTTTCTTCCTCTGACACATATCGTCAAGTAGATGTACTGCCTGATAATGAGATGTACATCATATCAGCCAGAACCTGAATCAGAGAATATTTATTTATTTTTAGACTTAATTTTACGTTTCTTTATCTGTTATTTTATTGCTAAAATTATTATTGTATTATTACATGTATTGTATATACATATCACTGCCACCAGGACTATACCCAATTGGAGTGCTAATAAATACATACATACAAACATACATCTTTACATACTATAAGCATACACAAACACATACAGCACGTACATATATATGTACATACATAAGTATGTTACGTACGTAAGTACGTACATACATACATACATGCACATACATACATACATACATACATACATACATACATACATACACAGACATGGCGGCTCAGTCGGTTAACGTGCTTGCCTGCCGGTCTGTGGTTGCTCAGCGCGTGTTCCGTCCCCACTGGGCTGATTACCTGGTTTGTTTTTTTTGAGGTTTTCCCCACCATAAGGTGAGTGCCAGATAATTTATGGCGAATTCTCGGCCTCATCTCGCCAAATATCATCTCTAACACTCAATATCTTCGACACTCAAATAACCTCGTAGTTGATAAACGTCGTTAATTAGCCAACTAAAAATACATATACATGCATACATACATACGTACATACATACATACAGTTTTTATTTAATTTACCGATACATGCAGACAATGACACACCTATAATATGGATCAGTACTCTAACAACAGTAACATAATAATTATGTAAATAAATAATTAAATTATCTAAAATGTACTTATAAATACTGACAGCATGTAAAAATGTATACAATCAATGTAAAAATTGTTGTTATTTTGCCTCGTAGGTTTGCTACACTTGGCCTGCAGCGTCATTTCCCAAACGTACCTATTCGCGCGGTACAGTGGCGATTTTAACATTTATTAATAAATAACCATTATTATTAGCAGAAATAGAAAGCAAGAAGTCATTACCTGACATATACAAATAATTTATGAAACGTCATTTCCCAAATTGGAAAGAATTTATAGCTCAGAAGTCAAATCTTATCATTAGATGAAAAAAAGAAATATTGCGTCGTAAAAAGGCTAATGAATAAATCATGGCTGTTCTAAGTCCAACTTTTTATAAGAAAGGAATCTATTTCATTGCGTTCCAGTTCTTGTCTGCATATATGAATCGAATAAAATTGTAAATATTCCTCTCATAAGGTTGCTATGAAGCTATGCCAAATTGTTTCCATGAAGCTTTGAATGTCAGGAGCTTAAACCAAGCTCTCCTGAAAAAAATAGTAAAATGGACTGAACAGTCCGCTTCCTGGGTCATGAGGATGACAATGATAGCGAAAATGATCTTATTTTCATGAATATTTTAACGTTATGTCTAGTCTGTCGTTTTGTGTGGTATAATCTAAATTAGGTGAGGATAAACAGTGACCAAACTTGCATGGTGTCACGATTTTTATGAACATGAAAAAACTCCCAACAATTCCCGTTTTGAAACCATATCTTGCATATTATCAAATATAATGAGAAATAATACAAGGTATACACTATATCATGGAATTAATCTTTTTTATTTCTTTATTACCTCGACATTTCGGACGATTGTTCCAAAGCTGAAAGTAGTATCAAGGCTTTCGTCCTGTAATCCAGCAAATTAGCATTGCCAGTAATAATGGAGGAATCGGAGGCTTTTCTGAAACTTCATGAAACCTGATGTGCATAACTTGGTTTGTAGATTATTCGGAATAGCACCGTACTCTTTCCGTATGTACAAGAAACAGGGCGACAAACGATACATTCGTAATTTCGGAATGTACTGGAGTATGATTTGTTTTATCATATCCATTCCTATGTCTTGTTTTATACTGTATTACGATGCACTTTTTATAATAAATCTGCCAAAGGAAAGTTTCTGCATATTCTCCACGCCGCTTCATGTGGGTAACTACCATTCTGTGTCTTTCGATTCTCGTTTGTTTCAAGGTGTTCCATGTTCATAAAATTATAGTACTACTGAGTGAAGTGGACCAAATCGTGCTGCATCAGAGAGAAAAGCAATGTTTCTATTCTCGTATGAAGTATCGATCAACGTTGTACATTGTATTTCAATTAGTTATATTGCATATTCCTTTCGTGATAGTGCTAACTGTAGTTATCCAAACACTTTTAGTTAAGGTGTACGTTATTTTTGTCTTCTTTTTCTTTATTTTGAATTCAGTTATGATAACATTATATGTGTTGTTTGTACTTCATGTCAGGGAGAGATTTAAGTTTCTCAATTCGACTGTTCTACCTTTGAATTCAGTTTCTCATAAGCGGAGGGACTTCTCCCAACGCAAACCCAGTAATGTTCGTCAAATTGGCATCGACGACGCTGACGACAGAATTTCAACGTTATCGTTATCAGCAAGAGAACTGGATGATATTCACGTCTGGAGAATCGCCCATAGTAAACTTCATGAGACTGTTGAATTGATCAACTCCGCTTTTGGACTTCCTTTCCTCCTCGCTTTCTGTTGGATATTTTCTTGTGTGATAACTATGACCTACTTGTTACTAGTCTATGCAAACCTGGATGGTACCGTTCCGACTGATAGCTTTGCTCCATACGCTGTAGTGTTTTCACTTAGCCAAATGATGTTAGTGTTAATGTTGCTATTCCAAGTATGTGTGTCTTGCCACTTGACAGCGGAAGAATCCAAGAATTCTGTGTGGAAAGTGCGGAAGATATTTTATAGATACGATCTCCGGATGGATTTTATGGCTGAAACGCAAAGATTTCTCATCCATGGAATGAACTCGACTGTGGAATTTACAGCTTGCGGTTTTTTCGTCATAAATCTACCTTTCCTCTTCAATACACTGGGAGTTATTACTTCGTAGTGTTGGCGCAGACTATGTGAAATATAAAATAAATTAATGAGCATTTCTTGCATGCTATGTGCATTAAAATTTAAATCTGCGTGTTTATTTTATGAGCCACTTGTACATAGACGTAAATGTGATTTGAACTGTCACCGAGTTCAGCTTGTTGCTTGTGAGAAGCAAAATATCTGGTAGACAGTCAACTAACAACGATTCCAAAAGTGACGTTTTGCTTGTGATCAGAGAGTAGCAGCATCTTCTTTCCGTGGAATAGAATCTACGTAAAATATCACATAAGCTTTTTGACACTCCTAAAACTAGCGTATATTAGTGTGTCTAAAAATAATTTTGTTATTTATTTTAAGTGACCCAAATTTACTGTATGTGTTCATCATCCTGATTCAAAGATATAAGCATTAAGTGCCATATCTTTATACTCAGGTCATGACTTAGACTATTATTGCTGTTATTTTCCACACTTTCGGATTTCCATAATGTCACGAAATTCTATAACGTATACTTATCAACAATGAAGAACTTATACCAAATATTGCACTTTGTCAAATAAATAATTACATGAAATTTGAATGAAATGTGTGTGTTCGTGGTCTGATCTTATATTCTTTTACTCATTTTAAGGAGTACATTTTGATGATAACAAATTATGTATTATAAGTGAATAATTGGCTTCAATTTACTAAAATATTAGTTGTTGAGTAGAAAATGAAATAATAATTCCTAATAGTAAATATAAACAGGAGATGCCATTGCAAGAATGATGGATGTCACTTTCTTGTCGAAAAATGAACCAAGATCTGTCAATGCATAGCTTAAGACATATATAGAATGTACATATAGAGAGTTATATGGCATTAACACTGACTGTCATTGTCCAGTAATATCTCCTAAGCTTTGGAGCGCTACATTTCAAACTTTCAATTGCTTCTCCTGCAAAAATATATTCCAAATGACATCCACAATTCTTGCACTGGGACTTTCAAATGTTTGTCAAATTACAAACACATCGCAAAGGAGTAACAACTATCAACAATACCAACCTGTATATTCATGGATGGATACTAGGGTTGGGATTCTCAGGCACAGAATGGCTTGACGCTATCAAACTACACTGAAATCTTGTTCCTGTGAGCGCTCTTCATGGACTGAGCCAGGACAACTCCCGTTGCAGACATTGTAACGAGCGCGAAACCCTCCCTCATGTCTTTGGCTTTTGTCACTTTGGAGAGCTCCTCCAAAACAACAGGCATTATTTGATAAGGAGAAAAGTAGCATTTGCCATCAAGATCAACAGCAACCTAAAAGTCTATGAAGTAGTCCACTGTGTCTCTTCCAAAGGGAATCACAGATGAGTACACATAATTACTATCAATTGCAATAAGAAGACAGCGTACACCTTGGATCTTGTCATACGACTTGAGACCTGCACTGGCCAGTCTTTGGAAGTAACTAAAAATAAGAAGGAAATTTATGAACACATCTGATTTTTCTAAAATTGTTAGCTCCTAGAGATACTTCTAATGATGATCCCATTTTTTTGGAAATTGAGGAATTAAAATAAAGTAATATTTAAATCTTGTAGTCAATTTCATTCACCAAGAACAATCTTCAATGAAATTGTCCTTTTGGCCGTTAAGTCATCTATTCACATTTTGACATATCATTTACATAAAAATGGACACAATTTGAATTATTTATACTTATGATATATATGTTCTCGCAATATAAGTGTATATTCTTGTTTCATTGTTTAAAATTATTATATTTTATTATATACACTTTGTCATGTTAGGCAGGGCACTCTGGCTGTAAATTTTGTAAATTAAATTTCGTAAACATATGAATGGCTGTTAGCTCCAATTAACGAAGAGAATGACAGAGAGGTAACATATTATATTCATTTGCCTATGGGGTCCTGATTATTAATACATGTTTTAGAAATAAAATTCAACTGATTTTTTATTAGTTCTAATTTGTGGTCCAGTTAAAATATTTTTGTAAACACAAATAGTCGCGCAATACATAAAGGTTAACTTTTATTAATTGGACAATAATTCCGCGTAGTAAATCTACTGACAAGACCAGTACTTGTAAGATTTCAAATGTGAAATTACACATACTTTCTGGCTTCGACACAAGAGAACGTATAGCCTTAATTTTTCTTAATTTGGTCTTAATTTGTGATGTATAGAGGTCACTAACCTCTATAGCAGTGGTCGTCAGCACTCGCTGAAATGGATTACAGGTAAGCAGTGCATGGCAACATGTACCCTCGTGCAGGAGGAAGTATACCCGCGAGCAGCCACGAATGCACGCTGGTGACAGAGACTTGCGGGTAAAAGACGCTAGCCCGAGAGTGTAGTGTTCTGATGACCTCTTCTCTATAGTGCGATAAATGTTGTTTTCGGAAGGATGTTTGGATCCGGAACATAATGTCTTTTATTTATTTATTGATTGCAATGATATCCACTTCAAATCAAATCTGACGATTCTCTTTCTAATTATATTATATAATGATGAATAAACTGATAAATGGAAGTTATAGCAGTAATTAAAATAAAAATAAAACATATCAACAGAGAACTTAATATCTTTACAATTATACCTACAACATCGTCTTTGGCGCAATAGATAAGTCACTTACAGTTTAGTTAAGACAAAGATAATTTAGTATGATATTCTCATATGAATGTTTCCCCTCCAGATTAAAATAAAAATTAAATATGAAAATTGGCACTTAGCACACTTTATAATGTTATTGTATTGATTGTTTTTCTCGGAATGTGGTCTTTTGTATGAAACTGTTTGACGTCAAGTATATTTATTTCTTGTCAAAATATGTAGTACAAATTATCAGTTTGACATGTAATA